>VYZM01002292.1:10164-108337 GCA_013398915.1 Dromas ardeola | reverse complement strand
GTAGCTCTCCTCTGGACACGCTCCAGCCCTTCAATGTCCCTCTTGTACAGAGGGGCCCAGAACTGAACACAGTACTCGAGGTGAGGCCTTACCAGTGCCGAGTACAGAGGCACGATCACTTCCCTACTCCTGCGGGCCACGCTATTTCTGATACAAGCCAGAATGCTGTTGACCTTCTTGGCCACCTGGGCACACTGCTGGCTTATGTTAAGCTGGCTGTCCACCAACACCCCCAGGTCCTTTTCTGCTGGGCAGCTTTCTAGCCACTCTTCCCCAAGCCTGTAGCGTTGCTTGGGGTTGTTGTGACCGAAATGCAGGACCCAGTAGTTGTCCTTATTAAACCTCATGCAATTGGCCTTGGCCCATCGATCCAGTCTATCCAGGTCCCTCTGTAGAGTCTTCCTACCCTCAAGCAGAACACTCCCACCTAGTTTGGTGTCATCTGCAAACTTACCGAGGGTGCACTCAATTCCCTCATCCAGATCATTGATAAAGATATTAAACAAAACTATAAATAAAAATTTATAAACCAAAACATATAGATAAGACTTCAAAAACTACCAGAAATGGAAACAGAACTCCAGAACAATAACATCTTTTATGAGATTTTTGCTTTAAAGGGATATGTAAATAGATCCTGATGAGATCCATGCAAGAAATGCTGCAAAAATCTCTTCTATTCCATATCCAGGTGGAACCGAGACCCCTGAAATTTAAGGAATAAAGAAGGAGTAGGAAGGGAGCTCATACAGACACAAGCTATTCAAAAATAGTCACTAACCTCGTGCATAAAAGAAGTGCAAAGATGACTGTAGAAGAAGATGAGAGCTCAGAACAACTTTTTATTTCATCTTTGGACTACTAGAAACTTCCTCCTTAGTTCTGAATTACAATGAAGTCTTAAGGTGGGCCTCTCACGTACTGACTGACCAAGTTCCCAGACAGTAAATTTATGTTAGGTGAGAAATCAGAATCCAGGAAAAATCACATAATGTTCTTCAAGTCCCCTCCAACTTGTTGCAAATATCTTTTTGAGTAGATGACATTAACTAACTGTCTCAATTGTTGAATCCTCACAACCTTAAACAGAAAACAGTTGAAGCTCAGTATCTTAAGGAAGTGGAATACTTTCCCTTCGTGACTGTCAGTTCTGAGTTGCTTAACACAGATTGACAATGCAAAGTAGATTAAACTCCTGCTGTTTGTTTTTTTAGGTGAATCTTTCATTGCAGCTTACTAATTTTTCATCTTGTTCACATAAAATATAATTGTTCCAGATACAGAAAATCATGTGCATGTATATCTCTTTGCACCCTTTATATTTTCTCACAAACATACAGGATAGTCTGGACTTTTAATGTGTATCATTGGGTACTTTAAAGGCAATTTAAGGTGACAGACGCAGCAGAGCTGCAGACCTATACCTCCAGCTCCTTTTTCTAGTTTTATAAAATATCCTTCTATGCAAAGAAGCAAAATTACTGCTGACAGGATTTATTTCTGCTGTGGTTAGCAGTATGATGAGAAATATCCCTATGAGGAGACAAACTTTTATGCCTTCAGCTTTCCTGTGTTTGAAGAAAGACTGGCGTCTTGTTTTTTCACCATTTTCATTACAACAAGCCTTAAAAGATTAGCTTTCTTCACATCTGTAAATACAGGACATCCTTGGATGCTATACCCTAAGTTAAGCAAACTGAAAACTAGGTATGACAGTGGACTACCGCCATGGACTCTTTCCTCCCTCTCACTCCAGGAATGTCAGAAAGACATTTTTGTGCATTAAGAACCTTAGTTCATACAACGTTTTTAAAAGGTAATCTCATAATACAAGGATGGGTGCAGTTCTGATGGGAATATCAGCATATGGTTTGAATTCTGCTGTGGCATCTGATCACATGATGGGGCAAAGAAGTAGGAGGCCTAGATTTATGGATGTAATAACATCCCTCTGAGTCTTCTCAGTAAATCAACACTACTGCTGTTATCTATGCTAGCTCAATTAGACCGGCACAGGCATGCCAAGTTCTAGTATAACACCATTATTTTCTTTGCAGGTATATTCCATGTAAGTATATGGTAAATACGTTATATTTACCCTATTAATTTTGGTTGGTGCTAAAAGAAAAAATGCCCTTTTTCTCTTTAAATTTGTAAGCTAAGTTTCCATGTGCACTTACTTCTTCACAGACTGAGTCACATAGTTATAAATTGATCATAAGTCCATCATAAATATTTTAATTTTTACTATTATTTTTATTACTAGTGACATGAATTGCACTCACCACAACTGTAATCTAAATAGATTTATCAGATGATCAGTGATGCTGCCTTGTATACTGAAGTAATCTGTATTGTTTGTCCTTTGCCAAAACCCCAGATGTGTTAGATTCAACCTGATGTTAAATATTTTGTGTAAGATTAACAACTCTGCCTCTCAGTGTTCTCAAGAAGTTTGTTTTCCTTCATTTTTGGTGGATTTAAAAACTGACCACAAGTAAGAAATGGTCACATAGGTCATTCTTTCTCTCTTTACGCTCTATTTATTCTGAGTGAACTCCCCAAATGTTCTGGTTGCATGCAGATGCACAATGCAACAGTTGTGGCAGTGCCCTATAGAAATCTATATGTAATAACTAAAAGCATCTCAAAAAAAAAAAAAAAAAAAGAAATAAAAAAAAAAAAAAAAAAAAAAGAAAGCTTGTTTAAACTGTTGAGACTGAATTATTATTTTATTTTATCTGTGATCTCAAAAAAACACCAGTATAACTGACCAATCAAGCCGAGAATGTTAAAGCTTACAGAACGAGACTTTAGATTGATGCTAAAATTCTGAGAATAACATACTTTATTATCTCTGGACTTGTCCGACTGCTCTGCACAACTACAATAAAAACCTAATATATCACTGTGTCACTACAGTGTTATGCCTGTTTAACTTCAGTGGTTTCAATGAGTTACTGTGATAAATCAAGACCCCAAAGAGCACAAGCATAAGATACCATAAAAGTCCATCTGTTGGACCAAATCAGACCCTCTGCAAAACAGGAACAGCTGTTGACTACAGAAAATTATCTTAAAATCTTTTAACACTGTACTGAGCTGACTCCTGTGAAGCCATATAACAAAGCAAACCAAGGCCTTGCAAAGAAGACTTTCATCACTATTATGTTAGTCTGGATTTGGAAAAGCATAATGGAACCTAGGAAGAATCTTCAAGTAGCAGAGCTGAGATGAAATGAAAAGACTTGAGGACTGTGTTCTAAGACACTAACTAGCACTGAAACAGTGTGTGAGAGAAGCACAATTAAAAAAAATAATCTTTACTATAGGCAGAATAAAACCACTATGCATCATCATTATGTTTCTTGAAAGTATTAAACAAGCTACAAAATAAATGAAAAGAAATTAGAAATGTCACTAACAAGTGAAAAGTTATCTTTTTACAGATATACAGGGGACACTCAGTAATGTGAGAAACATATATATGCAAATATCAGGGAATGAAATAGAGCATATGAACCTTCAAAGCAACTTCAAGGTACTATGAGAAATGGTTGCTTACAGAGTACTCTACTTGAATCAGTCACAAGTAGAAACATGTTCATTTTCCTTTAAAAAATTCTAGTGGTAAACAAGTCAAACAATCACTTAAAAGGGCAAAAGTCTTTTAGAACACTGACTTCCACTAAAACTTTAAAAACTAACAAGCTATATATAAAGCAGAAACTTGATTATTTCCTTGTGTCTTCATGTGATGCCAATCTTTGTCTGATATGTAACAATTTTTAACCGGCACAAACTTAATGGAGAAACAGTTATTAAACTTCTACATTAATTTGTGATCTTAGTAATACATACAAGTAAACAAAACCTCATATTAGGTAAGTCTGGTCACAGACCATAGACCAACAGAACAACTATCTAGATATTAATAGGATTTCTGTAGTAAATGTTCCCTCTTCATTATTATGAAGCAAAACAGGCCCACCTTATTGAGCTTTCTGTTAAATTAGCAGTGCTGCTTCTACCTTTAAGTAAAGTCCCTAAAAAATTTAAAATTACCTTAAAATAAAATTAACCACAACATCTGGATGTTTTTCACATCTCTTCTTCTGCACATAGACACAAAAAAGACATCTTAGTTTGGCTCAGCATTTTCATCTCGGTTCCCTCCGACATCTCACACCAATGTAGTGAAGGAGGAATGTAGAAAAAAATAATTTCTGCCAGAGGCTCCTATTAAAGGTCTGGGGCAAAGAACCATGGATAAGTTGAATACAGAATGTAGACCACTGATCAAATCTGTAACAGATTCCACTAGGAACTAGCAGCACTTACATGGTCCGTCGAGGGCATCAGACACTCACAGAAAATCTAAACCACTCTTTTCAACTAAAACAGAGTTCAAAATTCAAGATAACCACAAGTCCTGCAAACAATAACTTGACAGCAATAGTTAATGACAGATCAGAAGTATTTCAGTCAAGACCTATTGTATTAAGCTCCACTCATTCTTCAAGTTTATTGAGACTTGCCCTAATTTGCACCCTGTATTTTATAAGAAAGGAATTTGAAAAAAAATAATCAACTCAGAAGTCCACACATTTAATAGCTCAAGCAATACATTCCCAAAGGTGCCATCACAAACACAGTCTTTGTGCAACCAAAGGTCAGGCTGACAGTTGGTAGGAAAAGAATCGCATGGCTGGAGATTCATGGCAGGAGTGTCTTCAGGGCTGGAAAACAGAAGGCTACAGCATTTCTTCCTTTATCCCCTTATTTATTGTTCAGTCTTCCAACAAAAATATCCTCAGGCTTTGCTTTGCTTTTCAGGGATTTACCACGATCTTTCATGGACCACAGGAGGACTGTTAGTCTGTCATACTGGAGGATCAGAAAATGCCAAGGTTGCTCAGGTTCCTAAATCTGTCCTTCCAGAGTAGAAAATCTGTGTGTTCAAAAGAAGACCTTTGCATTTTAGTTTTTAAAAGTCTGCGATAATAAGAGATGACCAAATAACTTCTAATTATCCTTAAGAGAAATTTTTAGATGGAATTTTGCAACGTGGTTATTGTTGTTTTTTTTTTTTTAAATACACTTTGTAGTTTAACTGGTATATAGTCTCTGATTTAGAAAAGAACACCCTCTTCTATTTCTTACTGGATTACACTTAGCATTAAAAACAAAGAGATGTTTTAAGTAAAGAAAAAATTAAGCAACTCTAAGCAGAAAAAATATACCGTTTAAGAAACTTGTAAAGATAATATTTGACTTAAAAAATGGCCATGTTCTTGGGTAAGAAAATCAATACTTGAAATTGGGATTAACCTTCAAGAATAAATGTATCTGTTTCTTGAATTTACATAAATCAAACTGAAAAAGTAGTGTTCAAGAAGATCTATTATTAATTATCTGGTTGTTAAAAGTTACCAAGACCATTTTGGAATGGCATAAATTTTCACAGAATTATTTCTTTCCTGTCATCTATGTGGAATATATGGGTTAGCACATTCTTTCAAATCACTTAGAATAAATAAAAATTTATCAGTCTTGCATGTTTTCCTGTTGTTCTGTCAGACAGCCTTCTGCTGCATAATGGAGATAGCTACAAGAACCCCTCTGAATGACAGAGAATGAACAAACTTGCAGAAGTAAATGTCAAATAGTGATAGAAGATACATTTCTGTTTTTCAGGAAGTAGCACTATACATTCATACTTATCTGTGAGCAGTCTCTGTTTCAATAGTTATTATGGACTTGGCCTGTGATTTTTTAGAATCTTACACAGATTTATTGAACACCACCCCCAGTATTTAGCAAAAAACCCCCAACTTCTGAGCTACATTGTTTGAAACTCTTACACAGTTTTCCAAAGCCTTCATTACTCTACATAGTGCCCAGAGTCATGTAATTCTCCTTTATTGGATTATCTTTGTTTGGGCAACTTTAATTGTTCACAGAGGCTCATGCAATTAGGAAATATATAACTGAAATGCAGAATGACTGAGAAGACCCTAGAGAGAAAGGAAACTTGGAAGAAGGAAAAGAAACACTTTCAGAAGTTTTTGTTTGTTTTTGATTAAGTTTCTTTCCTGAGGTGGCTTTTGTTTCTTCAGACAGGAAATCTGCACTGACATTTATGAGGAACAAAAAGGAGGAGGGAATTAATTGTTGTTTGTGTGACCATCACTCTCAGAATTGTTGTGTGTGAAATAAAATATTTTGACACTTTTCATGAGCAATTTTCCTCATGAGGAAGCTGTCCTGTTAAGACCTAGCAGTTTGCTATTGCTCAGTGGAAAGGTAAACCATGTTACAAAAAAACCCCAACAACAAAAAACAACCACCACAACATCCAACCAACCAACCAAACAAAAAAATCCACCACAAAACAAAAATCATATAAGTTGTATTAAACATGAAGTTTTAGCAGCACATTCTTACTCTCTTCATCAATCTCTCCTTTAAGATTTCTTTGTGACAGAAACAACAAAAATTAGAAGGAAGGAATAAAGCAACAGTGGCCTGAACGTTTTCTTAATCATGTGCATTCCTTAAGTTTTATATCAAAGTCAAAATTATCAAAAGTATAGCCATTGTCACTACTCATGTTCTTTGATTTCCTTCCTTTTTTGAAGACTTAAACCCCATATAGTAGAGTCTATTTCCTTCTCATTTCTTCTTGTTTGACCTGGTTGATCTTCATAGATTTCTGAACAGTGACTGTAAATTTACTGAAATTATTATGAAAAGCAATTCATAACTTTGTGCTCCAAAAATATGGAAAAAAGAAATCAGAAAATCTTCTTTAGGTAACATGGAGAACACAAAGCCTTGTATGCATGAGGGATGGGAGAGGGGAGAAAAATAAACAACCATTCATCATCTTTGAGATGAAAACTTGACTTTTTAAAGGAGCATCCATAAATAAAGCCTTATTTTTCCAAATGAATGTGGGTTACAAGAGTATTTACAGACATAAATACTCACTGTTTTTCAAGCTGCGAGCCGATTTACAAAAGACTATTTAAATGAAGAAGTTATCCTATTAAGAGTTACCTATTGAAGTGGTAAACACCATCACTGATTACTTCTTAGAATGTAATGCACTTTGACTATATACTGGCGTAGCTATTTTTGTTAGATACGTATGTATGGCTTCATACCATTTGAAACAAAGCAGGACCTTTTGTTTTTTTTCTGAGGGTCATTTAATGGTTTTATTGGAAACAGAATAATATTTAGTGATTTCATCTCTAGTTATACTGTTGACCTATAAGACAGGGTATGCAATACTCAGCTATTGAAAAATATGTTTCTTTTTATTTTTAAAGATGCTACAGTTTCTCTTATCTCATTGCATTGATATCGTGCGTTCCATGTGATAGGTGCATATTTACTTCTGTCATGACACTGCACTTAGGCACAAGCTGAAGTTGCCAGTCTTCAGAGGTGTTGCATCAGTGATAACTAGCTGTAACATCTGACCACTAGAGAAAGAGCAAAAGTCTCATATGACATTTTCATAGTTGGTATGATGTTATGGGTAGGCAGGTATCTTCAGCAATGTCTGTCATAAACAAATCTTGACCAATGCAATGGCTATACTTGGAAAATAAGAAAGAGAAATGGGTTTTGCAGTAACATGAGAAAATTTTCACGTCAAGACTTTTTACTTGTCATATGTCATTATAGAAACTGATGTGATTTCAGTGCTTCTCAGCATATTTACATAAACTTATATGCAAATTCCAACAAATCAGATTTATCAACAAGGAGAATTCAAATCCCATTATATAACTGTAAATCCAGATTGCTTAAAACTGTTAAGTTCTACAGTAATTTCAAGATATTTTGCAAAAACTGGATTCGATGTTGAATGTTTCATGTCAGTTTCTTTTTTTCCTCTCTGTTTTACACTTTACTTTTTTAACTGGTTCCACAGCCACTTAACAAATGTAACATTAATATCTGCACTAAATTTGAGACAATACCTTAAAAAGTATCCCTCTGTATCTGTGCTGGTTTGACGTAAAACAGAACAGGTTTTCTGTTCAGTACAGTTTTACTTTTCAGTTAAGCCTCTTCTAACTAACTGAACTCTCTGAAATTAATGTCATATTTTTCTGACAGTCTTCACTTTCAGAGTAATAAGGCCTGATTTTTTATAATTTATGCCAAGGAATGGTAGGCTCTTGCTTACACTTATTGCTATAACAACCAAGGTCATCTAACTTTGTTATATGTCCCATTGGAGGGTCAGAAATGGAAACGTGCAGAGAGGTCACACCTGTGGGGAGGAGCGGACAGGACAGGTGACCCAAAAGAGACCAACAGGGTACCCTATCCCATCTGTATCATGCTCAGTATAAAAGCTGAGGGACCAAAGGGATCAGCCTCTTTCTTCAATGGCCAGTGTGCAAGGACGACTCTGTTTGTCTGCCCTTGATCCCGATCTGTGTGTTTCTGAATGCAGATCTGGAATCCAGTTCCTGTCTGTCACTAAGTCCAGTCTGGGACTTTCCCAGTGCCTGCAGGTGATATGATTGTCATCCTGGGACCTTGATATTGTTTGGAAATATTGTGTATATACTTCATTCTTTCCCTTTTTATTGTTTTATTAATTTATTATTTTTTTTATTTAAGTTGCTTTGTTTTTAAACTCATAAGTCTCTCTTCTCTCTCATCTTTCTCTCCCTGAAGGGGAGAGAAGTAAAAGAGAGCATCTGTCATTCATTTCAGTGGCCAGCCCAGCCCAAACCACAACAGTATCAGACACTACTCATGCATTTGACAAGAATTTATTCACAGCACAATGTAGACTGAATTTTAATGCTCTGAAAAAGTACTACACTGCTATAATCAGAAACTGTGGGACCACAAGCAGTAATGATAATTATGTTGGGTGACTGTAAGTCACCATTAATTACTTTGCTTCTTACCTACGTAATTTAACCTTGATGTGACAAGGCCACCATTCTTCAAGTATAGGCAGCACAGGAGGAAGTGACAATTTTTATTACATTTTATGATTAAGACATTTGTCAAATGGGAATTCAGCTGCAGTCTTCCCAGTCATTTCGCTTAGGAGATCCATTAGCCAACAGAAGTCGTGCTGCAATGCTGTTGTACAATTTGTGAGCATAATATAGTCTACACAGAGATTGCAACTAATGTTGTGCAGTTTAGTGGAGGTTGTACTGACAACAGCTTGACAAGGACATCATTACTATTCAGCTACAGGCTGTAAATACATGATATTTAACCACACAGATTGTGCATAATAGGGTTGGCATAGAAAATCTCAGGGCTATTTCAAGCACTTTGGCTTGAGACAGGACATGGGTCAAAGCTGACCAGACTTTTCAATACAATCTCATCCAAGTTCCAGTAATCTCTTAGCAATGAAGGGCTCTTTGACCTATCCTTGACTTGTTCTGTAGGAGGCTTCTCTTTCCTCCCACATCACAAACTTACTAATAACCGAGTATGAACAGATGTTTCAGAAAGGACAAGGCAGAAGATGAGTCTGTAGGGCTGCATTTGGGTATTTCTTCATCAAATAGATCAGGGTTTTCCTAAAACAAGAGTCCTTGTGTGCTCCACCATGTTTGTTCTTTCCCACCTCCTTTTCCATTAGAACAGACAGGCCTGTTCTGTGATGCATAAAAAAAAGAAAAAGGTGTAGCTGGTAATGGAGCAGAAAACTGAAGATACAATCTCCAGAATGCATTTCTACCCTCCATTATACCACCTGTCACAACACTGAATCTTTAGTGCCCAAAACTGCAAGCCTTAGCAAATCTAGGCAGTCTTCATGAAAATAGTTGAAATATAATGCATAACTTGAATCAAAGGAAATATTCATCATTAAGAACATTTATATAGAAATAAGTCTTAAGGGTAATACAAAAAATTTCATATACTCAGTTTATCTCCTTTGATACTTTAAGCAGATTTGTGTTCTACTGAACCAAAAGACATAAATCTTGCTTTAGATTCCCATGAAAACCCAAGTGATCTAAACCACCTCCTCCTCAGTGACAATTTTTTATTTTAATGGGTCCATGATTGTTTTTTCCATTTTGTTCTTATAAAATATTTCAAGAGGTTTACCTTCACTATTCTGCCCATGCACCTAAAATAGTTGTACTGTGCGATTAGCATGAGAGTTTCTGATCAGTCTAGCCTCTTTCATTTCTTTCTAAACCAGAACCATTGACTATAAGATTGAGTTTCATTAAAAAAAAACCCATAAAATTTAAAATGACAAAAGACTTCAAAGCCACTACCACTAAAGAAGCTCCTGCTTCTTTTCCAAATGGGTTGATGATAAACTTAAATATCATGGCTTTCTTGGCTGTTTTGAGAAACTGAACCTTGCTTCGCCTAAATATCAATCCCTCCAACTATATTTAATGAGTTAATTTGTTGAACAGTATGTAAACAACAGGGTATATATGTTCTATCCTACTGAGACACTCAAATGAAAACGAGTGCTATCCTTAACTATTAGACAAGGGCAGTTAAACTACAGTACTAACAAACAGATTGTGGAAAGAAAGTTAACACAGATACTTCATTACTTTCAAGATATTGTTTCAGTTTATTTATTTTCCAACAGGACTAATAAATTCTTATAACCTCTCTGAAATCCTAATGCAATCTAAGTAGTTGTAGTATGTACTATAAGACAGTTAGGAAGAGCAGTATCATACAGCGTGGAGAAGCTTGACATGCTCCTTAATCTGTGGCATAACTAGTAGACTTGAACTCTGTTCTTTTTATGGGGAAGTTACAGAAATTGCTATGGCAATAGGCTTTTGTATCAGACTGAGGTAGCTTCAGTTTCTCTCCTTCTCAAGAGTACACCTGAAATGTTATCACATTTCGAATCCTCCCCATGTTTTTGTGTTGTAGCTGACATTCCTCTATCAATACATTCTATATCAATTTTGTTAAGAAAATCCACATTATGTACCACGTGATGTGAAATCCCCGTTGTTATGCAATTATGGCAAGTATGGAAGAAACTGGGGGCAGCAGAGCTTTAAAATGATTGTTTTGCAGAAAGACATTGATCTGTATGACATGATAGATATTCGTTTAGGAAGAGTTAGGAAATGTGGGCATTGCAAACATTTTTTTAATACGTGTGTAACAGCCTTCCATACTTTGCAAACTGCACACTGTAAAGCGTTAGAAGATGATAACTAATGTTTGCTAAACACAAAGAAGTTACCAAGACACAACTTGTTATATAACAAGATTTATGTAGGGTGAAGAAGAAAGAACTGTGATATGAAGTGATCGTTCAGAAGCATTGAGCAGTTTGGTGTCAGCTCTGTTGGTACTTAAGAAAAGGAGCAGAGGGTGAACAATTGCATGAGAAATTACATTCTTTTATTCTGCACCTAAAGCAGAATTTCGAAGTTTAAGGGCTTTCCAAACATGATTGACTGTTAACTGAATTCAGAATCTTTATTACAGTCCTGGTTTGTGTATACTTGACAGTTGTCATCCAAGCTCTCAATTCACATTCTTCACTCTAATTCTCGATAATGTCAAGGAAAATAAGTAGTCTGTTGTTTTCACCTCTCAAATTATCCTGAACTACTTAGACTTCACTAAAAAACTGGGGCTGGCTATACCCAAAGATGTTCTCTCTGCTTTCCTCCCACTTTGATCACTCAAGTGTTTTCAAACACTGTAAATTATTTATGGCTTATCTATTGCTTCCTTGGACTTTCATGGTTTTGCGCTCCAGTGATTTTTCCTGCTGCCTCAGTCTTACTTCAGTAGCTCTTGCCACACTCTTCCAGCAAGACCCCAAAATTTCATTTACACTTTCTTCTCTCCACCCCACTCATACAGAGCTTTATGTGCTGCCATGCCTTAGATGCCTTAGGTTAGATTCCAGTGTAACCCTCACTCTTGTTATATCCAGTTTCTTTCCCTGCCAAATTTGCAGTTGTTTCTGCCTTCTCTTAGATATTTTAACAGTAGGTTTTAAAAAAACTTTGTATTTGCTATACTATTAGCTTTCTGCTTTTCCAGTTATTTAAACTGTGAAATGCACATTTTTGCAAATGATGTTTATGTGCAAGTTAGTCTTAGATGTTGATGTTCTTCCTCAATGTGTTCAGCATCCATCATTTTCTATTTATTCCTACTGATTATATTTTGGGATTTTATCCAGGCTTTTCAGCACAGATTATTTCAATCAGGCTGTGTATTGAACACTCCTGCTACTTGCTATAAACTGCTGTGTGTACATACTTCGTGAACCTTTGGTATCTTCAAAGTACCCTGGAAACACTGTGCTGCACTTGGTTGCATTTGTTCCTTTAGTCACTTCCTGAATTCACTCCCTAATCTGCTGAACGTACACACATATAACATTCATATATATCTAACATATTTTTTTAAGCAGAACAAGTTTTGTCTCTTTCATATTTATCCACAGAATGTTTTCTCTTTTTCACTTACCATATATTGCTGCCCTCTCATTAGGTACAACATCTTTTTCCTCTCAGAAACAAACAAGATATATATCAGCTACATTTCAAAAAAAGAATCTAAATAGATAACTAAGATTAGGTATAACACGGAATCTTTTCAGTGCAATAAATTTCACTTTTTCTGACGGCTGCCCTACTTATCTTTGTAGCCAGGTCGCATAGCGTACCTAATTTCAAACTGAAAATAAAATAAAAATCAAAAAAACCCCAAGAGCACAATTTAAATACACTAATATCAACTCCCATCATACTATATGTATGAGGAGGACATTTTTCCTGCCACTGTGGTTCTAACCTACCCACCATTGGTGTAAATTGGATTATTGACATTGATTCATCTGGAATAGGCTCTGAGTCACTTTAAGGCAATGGCTGAGATAAAAGAGCTGTGCAGTCTGTCAGATGAATTCTCTTTAAAGAAGATAAACAGCAGTACACATTTTAGTAATAGCTATTATTAGAAGCCAACTTTAAGGTGATAATGTAATTAGTAGCATTGGGAAATGTGAAACTTCACATGCTGCATATTTATGTTTCTTCTCAGGAAATCCTTGATGCTTACTGTTTCTGTCAGACAAGGTAACGTGCCTGTATATTTCATCTGACAGAAACAGCAACTCTGCATAAGCAGCTCTGGAAAACAACCAAACTGTGAAAAAGGGGCAGCCAAATATTTTTAACAGTGTTCATAATGTAAATCCATTCTGTCAAGGAGCTCTAAGACTCAGTATGAAGGCAGCCTATAGTCACTTGAGACAAACCCAAAGTATATATATAGAGAAACAGATAATATGCTGAAAGGGTTCACACTCATTTCCAAACACTACTGAGCTTCAAACTTCTCTGTGGAAAACACAGAAGTGATTTAACTATGCTGCTGCAAATTAAATATACAAAATGAAAATCACATTGTTTTCTATGACTTGTAAAATGAGATTACTGATGTGTTTTTCAGATCAGTATTTATGCACTATATTGCGTTAATCTCCTTAACATGGGAAAAATTAAGTGTTGTCTTAACCACTTTCCACTAGGTAGACTGTGTGCTGTCACAGTCATTCTGTACAGCGTCAAATGTCCATCAGTCTTCAGAGTGCTGGAAGACTTAGGTGTGATGTAGAATCAAGTTACACCTGGCAAAAATAAAATCATAGAATCATAGAATTGTCGGGATTGGAAGGCACCTTTAAAGGTCATCTAGTTCCAAGCCCCCTGCCATAGGCAGGGACATCTCCCACTAGATCAGGTTGCTCAGAGCCCCATCCAGCCTGGCCTTAAAAACTTCCAGGGATGGGGCTTCCACCACCTCTCTGGGCAACCTGTTCCAGTGTCTCACCATCCTCATGGTGAAGAACTTCTTCTTAATATCCATTTTGAATAAACGTTAGGAAGCCTGAAAAGCCTTGCCTCAATGCAGCCAACATCCCTTTTTGACATGGTGTTTATGCATAAAGAAACTAGGAAAGTATTTTTCAACCAGCTTCCCACTGATTGTAAAAGCCAAGACTTAAGAAGATGCTGATGGCCACAAATTGCATGTTACTAAAATAATGGGGAGATTACCTACATTCCCTTATAGTGCATGTAAAATTGCTGAAGACAAACCCCTTGAACCCCCAAGAGCAGTCTGTCTGCAATGAAATTTTAGATTTTGCAGGAACTCCAATATTTGCTTTTTACTGTGAGTCCAGTTAAGCTCTTTCTTCAAGAACCCAATACCACTCACTAGTATTCCAAGAGAACATGGTCACAGAAAAGAAAGTGTTATTCTTATCTTACCCCAGAGAGACAGGGGAAGGAAACGGAGTTCCCAAGGAGCTGGAGCAACAGGCTTTCTTGCAGAGTCTTGAAAGAATTCAGGCAAGGCTCTGACACCTATATACGAGCAAAGGGACTCTTTGAGAAAGAGAATTTCAGCATACAGCAACATTCAGAAAGTTACATGAAACTAAAAATGCTAACAGATTTGTTAGGATGAGAGAGTTAGTTATGAAATTGTATCAAGTAATGTTAAAGATTATAACACCTCAACAGAAATATGAGGCTATTATAAAATACATGTTTAATAGAGACTACATATGCAGGTAGAATCCTCTGATTAATTTATTGCTTATATTGAATTAATGACAGATAGTCTCTGGAACTTTGACAGAACCCATTATAAGACATCAGACAGCAACCAGAACTGGAGATCCAAAACCACAGAAGAGATTACAGCACAAGATAAACTAAGGAAAAGCTATACATGTCTGTCAAGCTGCAAAAGGAAAAAGAAATTAGTCCACGTCTAGAGAGCAAGCAATATATAGCTACAGTCAGGAGACTGACCAGCAGGAAACTGGAAGCTAATAACACAAGCCGAAGAATGAGGAATTGACTCCCTAGAGCAAGCATCTGTTGAAGGAGTTTGAGAGAACTCTGCTAGGCATTCCCACCTTCTCCTGCAGACACCATGCAGAAGGAGTTACGAGGGGATTGAGTGTACCCTCAGTAAGTTTGCAGATGACAGCAAGTTAGGAGGAAGTGTCCATCTGCTTGAGGGTATGAAGGCTCTACAGAGGGATCTGGAAAGGCTGGATCGATGGGCTGAGGCCCATGGTCTGAGATTCAACAAGGCCAAGTGCTGGGTCCTTCACTTGGGTCACAACAACCCCATGCAGCGGTACAGGCTTGGGGAAGAGTGTCTAGAAAGCTGCCTGGCAGAAAAGGACCTTGGGGTGTTGGTTGACAGACAGCTGAATGCAAGCCAGCAGTGTGCCCAGGTGGCCAAGAAGTCAAACAGCATCCTGGCCTGTATCAGGAATAGTGTGGTGAGTAGGACTAGGGAAGTGGTCGCCCGCCTCTACTCAGCACCGGCGAGGCCACACCTCAAATACTGTGTTCAGTTTGGGGCCCCTCACTACAAGACAGACATTGAAGTGCTGGAGAAGAAGAGCAATGAAGCTGGAGAGGGGTCTAGAGCACAAATCTTATGAGGAGGGGCTGAGGGAACTGGGCTTGTTTAGTTTGGAGAAGAGGAGGCTGAGGGGAGACCTTATTGCTCTCTACAGCCACCTGAGAGGAAGTTGTAGCGAGATGGGGGTTGGTCTCTTCTCCTAAGTAACAAGTGATAGGACAAGAGGAAATGGCCTCAAGTTGCGCCAGGGAAGTTTAGGATGGATATTAGGAAAAATTTCTTCACCACAAGGGTGGTGGTTCCAAACATTGGAACAGGCTGCCCAGGGAAGTGGTGAAATCACCATCCCTGGAGGTATTTAAAAAAAGGGTAGGCAACGTGCTTAGGGACATAGTTTAGTGATGGTTTTTGTCAGTGTTAGGTTGATGGTTGGACCCAATGATCTTAAAGGTCTTTTCCAACCCAGATGATTCTATGATTCTAAGCCCACCAGGAAAGGAGTGTCCACAGTTAGCTAAATCCTTCTCTACAAATACAAATTTAGTCAGATAGTTGAAATCCAGCTATGCTAAAATAGTACGCAGAGAGCAGAGGAGCAGAAATGCAAACAGGCAGTTGAACACTTTATATGGAAGAACTGCTCCAGACTAGGTAAGCAAAGAACAGAAATATCTGTGGAGAGACAAATTCTTGGTGGTTTGCCATTTTCTATATTCGTTAATTTTTTTATTTTTTATTTAATTGCTGAGTACAACCTTGTCTGTTGCCTTTTCCTCTCCTAAGGCAGAATGCTGTACCGAACAAGTCAGATCTTGTTTTTATAGATCTGGTAATCTCAGGCAGATGCAGGAATTAGTAGATTTAATACGTATGCATTTTAAACAAGATCAGTTTCATTTTCTGATTTGCTCACCCAATAGGACATGTAAAGGACCTATTTTTGTGCTGATAAGTTAGAGATAAACCAGCTGGTATTATAAATTCTGGTGTGGGTGAATAATCCAAGTTGTTTGAAGTGACATTAAATTATAAAGCACTTACAGAGATAATTATTAGCAATGATTTCTTTAAAGGAGAACCTCAAGGGATATTTTGCTTTTCCTTTCTTATTTTCAGATAGAAACATATATGCCACTATCATGTTTAGACAGCATCCTCTAATTCTAAAACCAGTAACAGAACAAACATAATTGTTAATTCATACACTTTCTCTGGGTGTCAAGCAGTAAAGAGTCTATGCTTTGTTTTAAGGAGTGGGTTTTCATATTTATGGTTTTTTTTTATAAAATCACAGGTTGCTGTTAATATCTTTAATTTGAATACTGAACATTCTTATGCTCGGGATGCCTTTAAAAGCTATAAACTAGCATCCCTAGATAAGACAATCAAGAAGCCCTCTTAACAACATTAGAGTGGATGCCATCTTATCAGTTTGTGACACACCTAGACAAATCTTATGGGTGCAAACCCAAAACTGTTCTCAGTTACTGAATCACAGAACGGTAGGGGTTGGAAGGGACCTTTGGAGATTATCTAGTCCAACCCCCCTGCCACAGCAGGTTCACCTAGAGCAGGTTGCACAGGAACACATCCAGGCGGGTTTTGAATATCTCCAGAGACGGAGACTCCACCCCCTCTCTGGGCAGCCTGTTCCAGTGCTCTGACCCCCTCAAAGTAAAGAAGTTTTTCCTCATGTTGAGAATGCTTTATTTAGTTTGATAGATTTTTTTTTTTTCCCTTTTCATTGTTTTATAAAGTTCTGGTAACTGGGCTGGGATGCCCTAAGGGGAAAAATGCCAGGCTGTGTGGGTCTAACAGTCAGGTTTTGTTGCGATTAGCCTTACATTTCAGTGTCAGTACAGCAGAAAATACTGATACACAAAGTTTAACACACATAGTATAGAATGTTTACAGCTCTAAAAACCCAACATGCTCAGGTCAGAGATTTAGAATATGTTAGCTATGGAAACTGATAAAGTGACAGTGTAACCACAAAGTTTGACTTTTTCTAAAAACTTCCTTTGCTTGTGTCCTTTTCTCTTTTCACAGTCTGTTTTCTCATGCCTTTTATACTGATGTCTAAAGCTCATAAACTTTGTTCACATTATCATGAAATCTTTATTAAATGAAATTTCTATAGTTTTATCACCAATATAAACATCATCTACTTCATCCAATTTAATTATAGGATTATTCCACGTTTCGCCATTTCCACATTGTCCCAAGGTACCACAGTGAGTGTCAGATAAAGCACCGAAGGAGAGGTATCTGCCAGTGCCCTTCCTTCCTAGCCATGACTGCAATTAACAGCAGCACTGACTGAGGGTGGGAAACATTACTTCCTGTGCCCAAGAGGGTGCTCTTCACAGCACATCAACACACTGTCTTATGAACCATATGCCTCACTGCTCTGTGACAACTGGTTTTCTCAAACCCTGACAGATGCTTGCTAAGATATCTTGAGAACTGAAATTGCATCTTCTTATTGGAGATACCGAAAATGATGCAGATTTCCCAGCTGACAAAGACAAAAGAAGTTTCTGTGTGTCTCTTGTTCCATAGTTCTGTTAAAAAGCCTGAATGGGACTTAATAGAGAGGAACTTAATAACCTAGGTATGATGTCATAATGATCTAGCTGTGTCTAGTACATGATTGAAGTAGTATAAGCATATGCCACTCTATGCTGTTGTACCGTAATTCTTAATCAGGTTAAGAATATCTTAAAGGCTTGTCTCATAGTTTTATGAGGACTTCTGAAGTCCTTGCAACTGCAGTTTCTTTGTTGGTCTGAGGCACACCGAAACAGCATGAGATGGAAGGTAACGTAAAGCTCCCATGACACACACTGATGGCAGGAAGACAAGTATTTGAAATCACCCCTTCTCACAACGGAGTGTCAGAGGCAGAAACAATAGTCTCCAAAAACATTAATGTGGTTTAATGGGAGTAATTGTTTGAAAGTGGAATAAGAATTTAAGGGTCATGATTGATCGGTCAAAGCTCATGTTTTTATATTTAATAATGCTTGATATATTCCTCTTCCTTGTATCATCTGTCTGGCTGATTTTAGTATCTGCAATATCCCTTTGACACAATTCTGCTGTTTAAACATCCCATTTTAGGAAAAGCAATCTCTAGTTTTCTTTTCAACCTGTTGCCTGCTATCTTAATTTGATACACTCTGTTTATTGGATCAGAACACATACTGGATAATCTTACTAAACAATTGTTTTACTTTTTACAGATTCTTTAAAATCACTGTGTGATAAGAAGCATGATTGCCAAAGTCCTATGTACAGTGAAGTATTTTATCTTAAGGATATAGAAGGTTTTTTTTTGCCTTGGAGGATAGAGTTAATTTGATAAAAAAACCCATTCAACTTCAAAATTTCAAAGTTTACTTTACCCTGGACATTGCACCACATAATACACTACATTTTGTAGTTTACCGTGATAGAAATATCTACATTTTCTCTTATAAGTAACAGCCAGAAAAATCAATATTGTCCATTTAAACAAGAAATAACACACTATTACACATATTTCATTTATAAGAAATAAACTTTTTGATATGAAATGATAGTGAATTCTAGCAGATGATAGGTTTTAACAGCAAACAAAATGTAGGTTACATTGACAATCGTTTCAGTTTAGGTGGTAATTTTTCCTTCCTTTCAGTACCAAACCACACCAAAACAAACCAAACCTTAGTTCAAATACTTGGATATAAAGATTAAAGGGCAGATGCAACCCTAAAAGCAACAGATCTGGTGGTTCCAAGTTATGGGTTAGGACAATGTGTTATCTATTAGACAGCTCAACATTTTACAGGGACAAGGGATGCAAATAAAAACCTAATTCAACAGTGGGAACAAGGTGGGATTTACTGATACTGTCTATTACACTAAAATATGTTCAGAAACACTGTTGGATATTGTAACCTTGTATTTGTGTTCTACCTGATTGGAGCATGAACATCACTTGAGTTTCTTCCCAAACATTCGATGTTCTAGAGTAACAATTTTCAGAGCATAATCCCTGGATACCAGAAGTCTGTTGCAGGTGACAAGGGCCTTTGTCCTGCCCACCAGAATTCTTAGTTTGAGACAGGAGGAAATATTTTTAGGAATGGAGAAAATGAACAGCCTCAGGGGGCGGTCCTTTTGCTGGAGAAGGGAGAGTGTTTGATGACATTAGATGAGAGTTTGCAGAAGAGCAGCAGGAATTAAATAGGATTGCCCAGACTTCTCAGTCATCTGTTGGAAAGCAGTGTGTCTTCGAAATATAATTAATAAATAACAGGCTTCTTGGTTCAACAAAAAAAAATCTTGGCAATCAGTGATACAAAAGGACAACAACCAACTTGAATAAAATTCAGTTTTTGGCTGCTAGTAATATTTTCCTTCCACTTGGAAACAAGATAGAAGACCAGGATGGCTGTATTATTTAAAAAGCTAATATCCTCATGGTTGATACACTGCAAGGCCTTCTTTCTCTATTTTTCAGAACAATACAAAACACTTTATTACTATCTAGTAGAATTGCCTTTTGTCATGACAGCACTGTTTACTTCTCCTCCTCACCTTTTTCCAGACGCCCTAGCTTTAATTGGACCGAAAAATGCCTGAACCTCTGAGGGAGCAGTATCTCATCTGTATTACCTTTTTGATCTCTTTCTTGCTGTTTTAACTAAGTGTGATGCAGTGGAGATAAGATGCAATTAGAGAAACCAACAAACTGTTTCAGAGCCTACAGATGATTTCTCCATATCACTTCCTTTTACTCGTTTGTGTGCCTTTTGTATTAAACGCTAAAAGTTAGCATAAGACTTTGTACATGCAGTTTCACCATCTGAATTACAAATAAGTACACCACTTAAAGAGTATGAAAATTATTTGAAATCCTTTAATTGTATGGGGGCCTCAAGGAGTTAGGCATCCAATTTACACACTAAAATTCCACAAAAAAAAGAGCACTTTACTCCTTTAAGTACGCCTTGAAAAACATAAGACTACCACCATATTAAGGCATTGTATGATGGACCTAATTCCTTTTAGAGGACAATTCATCATTTCACACTTTCCAAAGAATTCTAACTTTCAGATAAGAAGGTCTTTTAGGAAGCCAGTTGTTGGGGCATGTCAAAAGCCTCAACACAAATTTCCATGTTCTCATTTTTGACTGACTGCTTTGGCCAGTTCAAGTTCTGCATACCTAAACCCTTATTAGTAAGGCCGGTCTACACTTAATGGAAATTCGCTGTGCATATTAAAAATGAAGTTGTATTAGCAAGTCCTTTTTAATTGAAATAGCAACATGTGAGACAATAACAGCTTAATGGCAGATGGAGCTCAATGAACCACAGAAGAGAAAGGTATACCTGCAAATTCAAAAATGGATGACTGTGAGGTGATGTCAGACTGAACAATAAATACTATTTGATGCTCTCCTTAAATTTGATGATAGGAAAATGAAAGCACATAGAAGAGATCTGCAGAGTATGTTGTGTTCTTAATTAATGTGATGTGGTGGTCAGTGTGCAGAAAAAATGAAGGTCCCAAACTGCTTGCAAGAGTGACATTTAAGTTGGGCTGGAACAAATCTACTGGGCTAGGATACAGATTGCATATGTTCATACACACAGCAGAAAGGCAGGTGAATTCCACGCCTTGGAAGGATACTGTGGGTTGGTAAGAGGTAACTGCTGAGAAAATTACTAGATGGACTAAAAATAGAAAAAAACACAACAAACAAAATCCAAACCACAGAAGCTCTATAGTTAAACTTCTTGGGAAGCTGTTAAGAGAAAACATACTGGATTGAGCAGTATCGAATGACATTTAATATCAACTAAAACAATTTCTAAGAACAAAGATCTTTGGTTTTGTGAATCCAAATAATTTTCTTTATTTGAATTTACGTCTAAACCAAGAACTATTTCTATATTATACACATAAATACTTTATTACATTATGAGAAAATGAAAGTCTAGCAAGGGTGAAAAAACTAAAACGGCAGAATCTTATTTGCTGCTTGAAAGCAGTAGAAGATTTAACACACTAAGCTACATTCCAAGTATTGTTCTTGGTAATGTAGAATTAACACCTGTTGGGTTAGACAGAAATTGTATATACAAAATAGAAATCCACTTTCAGTCAGATGTGCCCTTCAGGGCTGTATTTAATTGCCTTTAGGACAGCGACCAGGGTTATCTCGCTCATCTCATATACCAGCTGTGGTTCTGCTTCCAGCAATGAAACATTCAACCTTCAGGAGAGAAATCCTTCAGTAAAAGAGCGTTGTTAAATGCTCTTGGTAATATTGTGAACAGGATTGTCACTGAGTCCCCCATATGACATTGGAATTCTGGCACTGAAGAATAATTTACCATGAAATAAATTACTTTTACTCCTACCAGGATATCAGAAAGATCTGTAGTAGTTGCCCTTGAGCAAAAGGGCAAAAAAGAAAAAGGGCATTTGATCTTAATATCGCCGTGCTAATTCTCATTAATGAGGGGGGTATCCTTTGTGAATTATAACAGGAATAATGAAATGAAAGAAAAATGTATTGATAAAAAGCAATTAGAATAAATCCCAGAGAAGACCAACTCATGAGAATATGGAGGTTGGTTTAAGCTTGAGTTGTTAGAGCAATCTTATACACATTTTAAATCACTACTTTTTTTTTTTTTTTCCCAGGTTCTAGAATTGCGGATGGCCATGGGATAGTTAATGAGGTCAGACTCTATTATTTTTTTAATTCTTATTTGAAATTGCCACAGCTGTAGCAGTGTTTCAAATGTTTTGAGAAAATACTATGCCTTTTTTTTTTTAAAGAGGTGGTACTGGCAGAATTAAAGAATTTTCAGAAAGCTATTTGGAACTACTTCTGAAAGAATTAAATAGCAGGAAAATAGAACAAGTAATTTTTTGCCATATTCCAAGCTACTGGGATTTGTGCCCACAGTTGTAGATACACCCATATTTGCAAATGTCTACAGCAATACTTTACTCTTACAGTTCACATTTCTGTAAAATTTCTTTAAATGTTTTAGGAGCCTGATAATTTTATATTTCCTAATAATCATGCATAAATATTAAACTACACAAAACACCACCCAAAAATTAGAACATTAAAAAAAAAAGTTAATTGATAACAAGTGATAGATAGCCAACTGTACAAGAATCAGGAATAATACAACTGTGGTGCAAATAGCTCCGCCAACTCATTTGTGAGAATGTGAAGTACCACTCATTTTTTATTCTCTGGAATTGAATTGGGCCATTGTTGTGGTTTAGCTGAACCCCACATAGCACTTTGCTCATTCCCCTCCAGTAGGATGGGGAAGAGAATTGGAAGGGCACAAGTGAGAAAACTCAGGGGTTGAGATAAAAACAGGTTAATAGGTAAAGCTAAAGCTGCACATGCAAATGAAATAAAATAAGGAATTAATTTACTCCTTCCCATCGGCAGGCAGGTGTTTAGCCATTTCCAGGAAAGCAAGGCTCCATCACACACAATGGTTACTCAGGAAGACAAATGCCATAACTCCAAATGTCCCCCCTCTTCATCCTTCTTTCCCAAACTTCTACTGCTGAGCATGGCGCCACATGGTATGGGATATCCCTTTGGTCAGTTGGGATCAGCTGTTCTGGCTGTGCCCCTCCCCAGAAACACAGGCCTTGATGGTATAAAGTATGGTACAACAAAATATAAGAAATAACAAATATAAAAATTATAACAAACCTGGACAAAAAATGTATACGGATGAAAGTATGTTACTCAAAAAAATATGCTTTATTATTAACCTTACCCTGTTCATATTCTAGCTTTTAATTTGAATCTCTTCTCTTGCTATTACAAGTCTAATATGAAATCAATAATATTCTAGCTATTCTAAAAATAAACCCTTGAAAATGTTTAATTTAATATTGCTGAAAATTTATATTCAGTTTTTTTAAACATTCCCATTTAAAACCAAAGTAAAGATATTTTGGAATTGGTCTAAATTGGGAAATAATTTGCATTACACTTTTGTATGATGAAGCCAATCAAGTGTTTTTTGGGCAGCCACGAATTTCAGCTATTCATTTAGGTACATCTCAATCAAAGGGGCTCCACAAAGCAGCGGATGTCTGTACTCTTGGTACTCGTATTCGATGTATGCCATATTAGCTTGCCCTTCTTGGGAGGTTATGCGATTGTGATGAAACTTAATGAAGGAAGAGTAAGATCATGCATTTTACATCAGTGAGGGCAGACATAAGATGTACACAGACGACTTAGTTGTCAGGGACTTATTTATCAGGAAATGCTAACATAATTTCTTTAAGTCTTTAAGTTATTCCAGACCACCAATTCAGTTCTGGAAGATCATGCTGATGACTGTAATGTAGAAAATAAGAAAATCACAAGGCTAGTTCCAGATCACAGTAATAACCTGGATGGACAACGACTGTATTTAATGGTTATGAAGGACTAAACTGTTTAAAATGTTAAAAGTTGTATTTGTTAAGTGCAGCTTATCTATTTCAAGGAAGCTTTGAAACTATTCTAAATGACAAAGAAGGTAGAAAATAAAAGCTTCATGGTTTTAGGCTTTGCAAATAAATAAATAAAATTTAATTTTATTTTAAAGGTAGCTAGTTTAGGAGTTCCTCAGTGGTAGGATTTAGTGGTAGCTCAGTTATAAACTATTTGAAAACTTTTAATTGAATTTTTGTATTTACACTCTTTTTCTTGTGTTTCTAACACAAATATTTTAGATAAGACAGATTTCAAATCACATTTATCTGGGTGGGCAAATGAAGCCTCTATGTTTTCTTTAGATTATGTTAATAATGAATTGTGCCCATGGAGAAAAAAGAAGCTTTAGAAATATAGTTGATGAAAGGCTGCAAATTCTAAATCTCAGCAGAGTTCTGTGGTAGCTGTATTACAGAGAACAATATTAATCAGCTCAGGGTAGATTTATGTGCTATTTATTTGTAACTCAGCACACATCCGTAACATCCTGGTTGATATTTTAAAAAGAGATTTCAAGATTTAATTGCATTTCGAATTTGATAATACTGCCATTTAGCTTATCACAATGCTATGTTAAAATCCTCTTACTGCTGCTTACATTATATGTATAAGTATACAACTCCCCCCCCCAAAAAAAAAACCACCACACTGTGAGAAAAAAATAATTCCTTGGTTTATTATTATTAGAATTGTGAGTAGATTATTCCAAAAAGGTCCAGTCAGAACCGCTGTTCCAACTACTGATGCAGAGGGATAGACTGATGTTAGGTTTGTTCATCTGCTCTTTAAAAGAGCAGGCCAATTTTTTTACAAAGGAGAAAGACTGAATAATTAGAGGAGAAGAGACAAAAGTAAGGTGTATGCAGGACTGCATGTGTGTTCAAAGAGTATTTATGCTGCTAGAGGGTGAGATGGGAACTGGCATGTGTTCAAGACAGCCAGCATGGCTTCACCAGGGGCAAGTCCTGCCTGACCAACCTAGTAGCTTTCTACAATAGAGTGACTGCATCAGTGGACAAGGGAAGAGCAATGAATATCATCTATCTGGACTTCTGCAAGTCCTTTGACATGGTCCCCCACAACATCCTTCTCGCTAAGTTGGAGAGATACGGATTTGATGGGTGGACTGTTTGGTGGATAAGGAACTGGCTGGATGGTCGCATCCAGAGGGTGGTGGTCAATGGCTCGATGTCAGATGGAGAGGGGTGACAAGTGGTGTCCCTCAGGGATCCGTACTGGGACCGGTGCTGTTCAACATCTTCATCAATGACCTAGACAGTGGGATCAAGTGCACCCTCAGCAAGTTTGCTGACGACACCAAGCTGAGTGGTGCGGTCGATGTGCCAGAGGGACGGGATGTCATCCAGAGGGACCTGGATGAGGTAGAGAGGTGGGCCCGAGCAAACCTCATGAAGTTCAACAAGGCCAAGTGCAAGGTCCTGCACTTGGGCCAGGACAATCCTCGTTATCAATACAGGCTGGGGGATGATGTGATAGAGAGCAGCCCTGCAGAAAAGGACTTGGGGGTACTGGTGGATGAAAAGATGGACATGAGCCAACAATGTGCGCTTGCAGCCCAGAAGGCCAATCGCATCCTGGGCTGCATCAAAAGAACAGTGGCCGGCAGATCCAGAGAGGTGATTCTACCCCTCTGCCCTACTCTCATGAGACCCCACCTGGAGTACTGTCTCCAGCTCTGGAGCCCTCAGCACAAGAAGGGCATGGACCTGTTGGAGTGGATCCAGAGGTGGGCCACAAAGATGATCAGAGGGCTGGAACACCTCTCCTATGAAGACAGGCTGAGAGAGTTGGGGTTGTTCATTCAGTTGGGGTTGTTGATTCTAAAACCATCCTAGCTCCTTGCTTAATTACTTGCTGCAGGAATGGTGCCTGCTTGCTTACAAAGCCCTTTCTCCATACTGCAATGCTTTTAACCAAAGACTTAAATAATTTCTTATGATCTCAGCCAAACATGTCCAGTTTCTAACAGCCCCGAATTCTAGAATGTTTTTTACGTCAAAGCCAGAAACGTGGTCAGCACCAAGAATCTGTGTGGCAACCAACAGCACATCAGTTTCCTGCTCTGCCGAGAAACACCATTAGTAGTAGCAGGATTCTGACAGCAGTGCTCAAATGCTAATTTTTTGTTAGTTGGATGCAGCAGTAAATAACCACATTAATGTGTTTGACCACATAAACACATTTGCGAAAGGTTTCTCAAGGTCTGCACAGACATGGTTTATTGAAGGAAGTATCTTTTTCTCAAAAAATATAGTCAAAAAAGAGTTCTCCCGTGTTTCATTTAGTGTAAAATCTTAAGTAAATGTGTATTATAGGTTGTCTATGAGTCGGCTCAGACACCATGAGCAATTTATCAACCATGGATTTTGGTTTTGTCATCTGTTCTATTACACTCTATTAAATCTAGAATGTAAAGAATAATTTTGGCTGCAGTGCTTCAAAACCTGTTAACACAACCCGTTTCATTTTCTTTCTTAGATTTCTCTGCAGCCAAATCATATTCGGGCTTGAATATTAAAGTCGCCACATAAGTTGCTGCCTGAAGGTGTTTTCTGAGCATTTGGTATGTTGGTTTGGGGGAATAGTGACAGAGTTTTAATATATACCATTTCCAAGAGGTTCTCCAAATATATTGGTTAATTTGGCTAAATTCAGTGAAAGAGCTATGTCTAGAAACATCATTGAAAACAAAGCCTAAACCTTTGTCTTTTGATAATTTTCTTCCTCTCTTCACATTTCAACTGCTATATAATTTCACTATGAAGATAATCTGATCTGATGGTATGTTGACAGTGAGAAAGGACTTAGCAGCCACTATGTAGCAGTCACCATGAGAAGATACCCTGAAGAATATAGCCCGAAACAACATACCAGCCCATCCCACACCTTTCTCAGCACCCTGTCAATAATTATGATTCTTATATTTTGGGATTATTTGAATGGTTAACTTTAGCTGTCAACTAGGGGATCAGCACAGCACCACTGATCTCTGTTGCAGTACATGTAATTAATCCTATGAATATATATATAATGTTACATCACATTGCACTACAGAGATTACATTGTTTTGTGAATTTGTAAACTATCTACTGCTGTCATTGCTGAACTGTGTTGAATTGACAAGATCTACAACATATTCATATTTATATACATATGTAAAAGCAAGTAAAAATTAACCTTACTGCAAAGATGCTTAGTTGCTTGATATAGCTGGCCTCCTGTGAACAGACAATTGAAATACAATGCAAATGATGGAAACTCACATGAGCATGTTTTGCCAAATGAAAGGGTAGGAGTATATTTTCGAGGTGCTAAAGATTACAATAATGATTTTATCAGCGGAAATGCATAGAAGACACTAATATGAGAATCAGAATGAATAATCAGAATGCATATATTGTACAATATTATCCAAAACCTGGATTTTGTTACTTTAAACTGTGAAATTAAAGCAAAACCATTAACCTTTCTCCTATCACTACAGACCCTATTTAAAAGTCTGTCCCCATCTTTCTTATAAGTCCCCTTTAAGTGTTGAAAGTATGCAATAAATCGTCCCTGGAGCCTTCTCTTCTCCAGGCTGAACAACGCCAACTCTCTCAGCCTTTCCTCATGGGAGAGGTGCTCCATCCCTCTGATCATTTTTGTGGCCCTCCTCTGGACCCGCTGGAACAGGTCCATGTCTTTCTTAACAGGTCAACGTCTTTCGTATGGTCCCTCTTTCCTTAGAGCATTGGTAATCTACTTCATTGGCACAGAGCACCTGTAAGCACTGAGAAAACTCAAGGAATTTCTAACTGAAGCCTCAAGCTGAAGGGGTCTACCCACTCTTAATAATGTTCTTCCTGTATGTTATCATTCAAACGTAGATTTTGATGAGCCCTTACGATGGGCTAATAGATACCATCAAATACCAACGACTGCAATTGCAGACATAGACTTCTAGTTTCTTCTGAATTATTATGGCAGCAAGTCCTCAGATAATGTAAATACTCAAACATTTATGTTGCACAAATTTATAACAGAAATAGTAAGGTTTGCATGGATGCCGAATGAATGAAATACGTAAGTAAGTATCGGCAGGAACAGTAGAAAAAGGTTTAAAACCGTGACCTGCAGTGGGAAGGAAAGGGCACCCTTCCTCAGGCAGTCTTCTCACTGGTAGCACTGCCGAAGATGTTGCTTATGTCAAGATGAAAAGGCCTGCACTCTGAAAAGGTCACAGCACAGATATTTCCCAGCTGAACACCGCTACCCTCACACAAGGAAGATGGTAACTAGGTTGCCGTATATAGTACACAACATTCTTTTTTTTATGTATGCTCAAAACCAGAATAGACTACGAAAACGTATTTTAACTGTGTACCCACAAATGAGGAAAAACATACAGTAGGCATAAACTTAGCCAAAGATTTATGAAAGCAGAAATCAGAAAGATTCTCAGGCATAACATCTGGTCACTCCTTAGGGTTGCAAAAGAATTGTCCAGAAACTTTTTTGTCACCACCAGTCAAGAACTGATGAGGACTTGATGGCATGCTTTTCATATTGCACATAAGCAATCCTAGCCCGAGTGCGTGAGCGAGACTCTGAATGTGTAAAATCCACTTGCTTAAAGACTTTGTAAATAAATACAGGCTGGGTGGTGACTGAATTGAGAGCAGCCCTGCAGAGAAGGACTTGGGGGTATTAGTGGATGAAAAACTAAATATGAGCTGGCAACGTATGCTTGCAGCCCAGAAAGCCAACCATATCCTGGGCTGCATCGAAAGAAGCGTGGGCATCAGGTTGAGGGAGGTGATTCTGCCCCTCTGCTCTGCTCTTGTGAAACCCCACCTGGAGTACTGCATCTAGCTTTGGAGATTTGAGTTTTACTTCACTAATTTCCTTATCATGCCATTCCACTGTAACGCCATATTATCAGAGTGACTGGATCATTTATTTAAAGACAGTATTGCTCCAAATGATTATAGTGTATTTCTCATGGTTATTCTCAGAATGAAAGAAAGATAATGTTCTTGCAAGACTATGTAAAAAATTACCTTACTTAAAATAAGTACTACACAGGCAAATCAGTATTTTTCTTGCCTCAGTTTCAACCATTGAATTATGTATGTTTATTGTAAATATCTTTTGGTCATCTGGAACTTTTAAAGTTTACAAGTAAATATTTCACATTTGGTTCATTTTCTTCAGGTAAAAAGTTATCACTTAATTCTGTCTGTGCAACTGTGTCTTCCAGAAATCCAATTTCATCACTCTATCTTTGATGCAGCTGTACTCAATTCAGCACTCAGATGCACAAATGTTAGCAAGAAAATAGCACAATGAATGAAGTAGATTCTCACATGTATAATTTCCCTGAAAGGCAGTAATCACAGTTAACCTTCTCAATAGGATGTGACAGAAGTTCAATGAAAATAAAAATACGGCTGCTTTAGTAAGTTCTCAGGGTTTGGAGACCCCATAGTCACCGTAGTTCTTGAAGAAAGGCAAATACTACTATTTAGACATCACCATTTCAAAAATATCCCTAGGCAAAGCAAAAAAGGCCAATTGTATTGCCTCTATCCTTCTTTAATGAATAACTGAGAACTATTTTATGCTACAGAGAACAAATGCTTGTAAGAAGTTAATATACTAAAGTTATATATATATATAAAAGCTAACAGTCAATCAAACAATAAAATATTAAGTATTTATCAAGTATACCACCACATAAGGTAAAGTCAGTAAAACCCACAAGTCAGTTTTGTGTGTGAGCATTGTCACACACACACTGCTTGCTATACAGGAAAATGATCAGCATCAGGGCCAGGCCAAGATTCACTGCTGATCAGATGCTCTTACATTCCTGTTTAATTTTTTTCTATCACCTAAATATAGATCAGAAATAAAATGTCCCAGCTTTTAGGTGCCCAAAATCTGAAAATTTCCAAAAAACAAAACCAATTTGAACATGACAAGTTCGTGTACAAAATATTTCTTCACATTACCTAGGAATTATTGACAAATGACAAGCACTAGAAGTAAACTGGTACTAGTCTGTGAATGAGTTCCTAACTAGAGACTCATGTACTGGTGTTTGAATTATTGAATGCTTATTTTTTCAAGCTATAAATCAAGAAATGACAGAGAGTTCTATTAAATTTAGTACCCCAAAACTGCTTTTTTGCTTAAAAACAGCCAGGCTTCTACAGCTCAACAGATCATACTCCTCACCAAGGACAGAACGAGAATTCAGAAGGGCAGGACAGAAAGAGCTGGAGAACTGTTCCAAAAAAGCAGCTCAAACTACGTAGGGGCAAATGTAAGGTTCCACACTCAGTCTGGAATCATAAGCTCCAGACTCACTCAGGATAAAAAACCTTGGAATATTAAAGCACAATGATAAAAATACGTTCATGTGAAAATACCCTTCTCCCATTTTGAGCCCAATGAAGTCTCACCTGAAAAAATGTTTTTAACTTTGGAAAAATCTCTTTAAAATAGATAAAGGAAATGAGGAGGATCTTATCCCCAAGCTCTGTTGTGGAAAAGGTAAATAGTAACCATTCTGTAAGAGTTTAAATAGAAAAATAAAACCACAACCAAACTACAGGACAGATTTTTGGTGAAGCTGGAGAACTTCAGTTGCAAGATAGCTGTTTTCATCACTTAAAATAATTCAATTTCTGCTTTGGGAATAATTTATAGTGATAAGAAATGCCTATCCCTGCATTTTTCTTGCCTTCCTTGTTTTAAAAATCTTTTTTATCAGTTATATTAGCCAACAGATAGAAGAATTAATTCATATAAAAAGCCTTGCCCTGACATAACCCATAAACACGAAACGAATGACATTTAAAAAAAAATAAATCACTTCTCAGGGTGATAAACTTGAATACTTGAGACTATCAGACACATTAGCAACAAAACATTAAGTATCTTGTATTACATTTCAAATAAATCAATATTTAGTCATAGTTACGGCTCTCACCAAAGCATCGCAGCTCTGTTGTCTGGAAGATTCTTGCAAACTATCAATTAAATTGGAAATTGTAGAATTTCCTACAATATCTCTGAGGTATTTGTAGAAAGTTTTGTTTAAACACAGTACTTGGATTCTACATTGCAAGTAGGGGTTTAGGAGATTTTGTTAAAATTTTCAGAAATGACGTCATGTAACCACAAATTTATGCAGAGGTCTTTGCAAGTAGTTTTGAAAACAATTTTTTATCTGTATAAACACCATCATGTAGATAAATTGTTTGTTAAGCAATATAAAGTGTTGTGTAAACTCTCAAACAAAATAGCAGCCCCATAACTGCTCAGAAACAAACTATTTAAAAAATAAAAAATTGCACCTGCAAACACCAAAGAAGTATGTCCCTGAATATTTGTCATTGATAAAACAATTCTTAACACCAGCTTACATCTTTTATGCATAAGGTTTTACCTGAAATCATCTTTTCTCTAAAGTTAAAGATATTTTAAAAAATACAATGAGAGAAAAGTGCATGCATAGACCTTATAATACACACGTATACGCATTTTTCAGAGAATACAATTTGTCTCAGCTGTTACTATTATCAAGTCAACCAAAAGTGCAATAGCAAAATGTAGAGGCAGTAATACAAAAACAGCTAATCTATTTATCATATAAGAAGTGGATGAAATTAATCTTTGTGCAGCAGAACATCTTTTGAGCAGTCATAAAAACAACCTCCCCCCACCCACTGTAATTACTATTTTTTTTCTGGAGAATGTCATGAAGTCTCAAATTTCTGTTCCAAAGGTCCTAGGAGAACACCACAACTAGGATTTTTCCCAAGTTAAAAATTAAGAACTAGGCAAGATCTGTGTCTAACTCAAGAGTGTCTTGTATTTTCTGAAGTTTTGGAGGAAGGTTACACATGTGCTTGATCCCATCACCTCAGTGGATGTTCAGCAACTTATGAACTGTGTTATCCTCAAAATCTTAATGGCAGAAAAGAAATATGCCTCATATATATAGCCAAGACTTTATTGTTAGTACAACTGACAGTCTAATACATAAATCATTATTAGTTCAGATATATGAATATATCACTGATCTGATATATCAAGATAAAGGACATTTTGAGTTGGTTCTGTGTTCATAGTTTTTTTTGCTATCACTGGGTACAATTTTTGGCTTCTGTGCAGAGTGAATTTAGTGCTCACAGGAACAAGCAAAGACCTCACAAGAGAAGGCAAAATGCAACGGAAAAATACGTAGCAAAGAGAAAGCTAGGCAAAGCTCATTCCTCCTCACACAATTTTATTTTCTTCTATCACAATTCTGAACTCGGGTTTTTGTACAAGTCCTTTCTTCAGATAGTGCACCCAGTGACCTACTGGTTAGAGTTCTGTTCAGGTTGAGGACAATATACCTTTTTTTTCATATCTTCATTTTTCAAGAATTTTGGGGATTTCAGGAAATCTATTAAAAAACTACCTCTTATCTGGGCTCCTCTTTCACTGTGGGAAACTCAGGGAAGCTTTTTTATTTACCTGTATGGACTTTCTTGAGCCAGAAGATCATCTTCATTATGAACGAAGACAGTACAAATACTCAGATTGAAGGCAAATAGATGCTGTCCTGGATTAAGCATCTAGAACATTTAAAACATAATCACCCAACCCACACCCATAAACAGATACAAAGATGAATGATTCCACTAAACATAATTCATAATGCATTCTTCTGGACATTTAAGGTAATTTATGATAAAAAAGACTAACTTTCCTTTAAGAGTACTATTATTTTCTAAATTAATTTAAATTAAGATATTTGTTTGAATCAAAGTACCGTACTAATACCAGTTTATAAAACTATAGCTGATCCACAAGAAATTGAAATTATTCAAAATTTGTTTAGAAACGTAGTTATTCAGCAATGACACTGATTAAAGCAAAGAGAGTAATAAAAATAAAAAATGCAATATACATATATGTAATAACACATTAATTTTAATAGAATAAATGAAGTGAAGCTTTGCTAGAAATGACTGCTTTTCATTTCCAAGGCTATAAACAAAACTGGTAATTTATTATGATATCTTTGGATATTATTAAAATTACCTTTCAGGTAATTTTGTCTTTTAATGGCAACAGAACTTTTCCATTTTCCATTTCCACAGAACTCCTGCTGTCCAGTCAGCTGTAGCAAGTGTTTTTTTTTCTTTTAGAAAGAACATTTAATCTAATTTTCAGATGAAAGAAAACAGAATAGAAATAAAATATATGAAATTTCTAATGAAATGTAGTTTTGCAATATTTCCATTGCATTGGAAGTAAGAAGGTGCAGAGGATTCAAGAACACAACACTCAAAAGATTAAGATCATGTATAGCCCTACAATTTTATAACTGTGAAACTATAAAGGATCATAGGATGATTCCTGTTGGAAGAGACCTCAGGAGGTCTTTAGTTCAAAGCAGGTTCAGCGATGAGGTCATGTTACTCGGCTTTTTCCAGTTGCGCCATTAAAATCTTCAAGAATGTGGACTGCACAACCCCCTGGGCCACCTGCTCCTTTGCTTTACTGTTCTCAGCGAGAAAAAGGTATTGCTTCTGTCCAGCGTGAAGCTTTTCTCTTGTTTCAAGTCACATTCCTTGTCTCTTGTCCTCCCACAATTTACTGTTGTGAAGAGCCGGGATCCATCTTGATGGATCTTCTTGTATGTCCTTGCAGGCTGCTGTCAGGTTTCCCTGAACTCTTCTCCAGACCTGGTCCCTCAACTTTTCCTCAAAGGTTATGTGCTCCAGTCACCTGCAACAACAATGGCTTTTGCTGGACTCATTCTAGTTAATTGATGTCCTTCCTGCAATGCGTGGCTGGGGGGAAAGGAGTGCAACTGGCCGCAGTACCTAGGTGAGATGTCACAAGTGTCAAGCAGATAGGCATAATCTCTTCCCTTGAGGTACTGGTTCTGTGCCTGTGAATACTGCCCAGGATGCTGTTGGCCACCTCTGCAGCCAGGGCTCTTTCCAAAGCCCTGGGAAGCATATATTCAATTCTTGTATCTAAATATTTACAAAGTGTAACTATCCACACATACATAACTAACACTGAATCTACAACACCTAATATTTTCCTTACTTTCTAACATACTAAAAACAGAGGGTTAAATTTAATTAATAGTAATATTATAAAAGTATATTAAAACCAGAGGCATTTATATGCAGATAGGCACTGAATATCAGAAAGCAGACTTCACACAGAGATGTTATCAGCTTTGTTGAAACTAGGAGCATGCGACTGTCTATCAAGCCACTTGTTGAGGGTTGTGTGAAATAAATGAAAAGCAGACTGAGTTGCATCACAATGGAAAAGCCATGCTGTTACAAGGAAGTATTTTCTCTCTAGGAGATGTCTGTAGTGCAGAGCTGGAGCCTCTCTGCCACTTCATGCTACATGCAGTTGGTTATGGGATCGCTGCCTAGGTACACAAATCCTGTCTAGCAGATGGTGATTTGGAATTAGAAATCACTGGGTAGTTGCTTTGCAAATGTGAGATGCTGGTGCACAGGCAAAAGGCAGGAAAAAGGTAGTATCAAAAGGAAGTGAGAGGCACTAACCAATATGAGTGAAATTTAATGTGTTATTGTACTCAACAGAAAAACAGAGACAAAAAAACCCCAGACGCTGAAAGCAGAGAATTTGAAAATGAAAAAACAATGAAGGCTCACATTCTTCAAAATATTGTAAGCATCATAACTTGCAGTGCTAATAGCTGTCACTGGGAGCTGAAAAGTTTTGATAGCCTAAGGTAAGGACCCACACACACGTGAATTTTAAAGCCCAAATTCAAACCAAATTGTACACAGGTCATGGTTATTGGGAAAGGTTCCCACAGTCTGGAAGAAAAACATTAAACCTAACTTCAGGAAGTGCAAGACGGAGAATCTAGGGAATTACAGCCTTGTCAGCCCTCATGTTGATCTTTGGGAATGTGATGGAGCAAATCTTTCTGGAGGCCTTTTCCAAACACATGAAGGACAAGGCTGTAAGCAGCAGTCAGCAACATGGATTTACCAAGATGAAATTGTGCTTAATCAATCTGATATGACTGACTTGGTGGGTAAGGGGAGAGAAAAGTAAGGCTTTCAGCATTGTCTCTTGTAACATCCTCTCAGAAAATTTGACAAAGTACAGGCTAGATAAATGAACAATGAATAGACTGAAAATTGGCTGAACTGCTGGCCTCCAGCTGGAGGCCAGTCACTAGTGGTGTACACCAGGGGCTGATACAGAGTCCCATACCTTTTAACATCTTAGTTAATGACCTAGAGGATGGGCCAGATTGTATAATCAGCAAGTTTGCAGGTTATACAAAACTGAGAGGAGTGACTGACACACCAGTGGATTGCACTGTCATTCAGAGGGACCTTGACAGGTTGGAGAATTAGGCAGGGAGGAATCTCATGAAGTTCAACGCAGGGAAATGCCAAGTTCTGCATGTAGGCAGGAATAACTCCAAGCATCAGCATACAATGGGGGCTACACAACTGAGATCTTAAGTTTAATATACCCCTATTCCAGCAAAGGCTTTGTTGTATTTTTCTGTAAGTAATAATGTGTAACAAACAGATCACTAAATTTAAGGATGATTTTAACGGCCAAGTTGAATTTTCAAAGGTGAAAATGCATTTGTGCGCAGCACAGATGGAAGTTAGGCTTGGAGATAAAAAAAAAAGACATTCATTTTCCATTGAAACGGTATCACCAAAATGAAAATTATTTAGAAGACTGCCAATCTTAAAAATAAAATTTTTTAAAAAGACCAATCCTAGTGAAAGTCTTAACAGTTACTTCTTGCAACACTTTGGAATGAACTGTTTCATTATTCTAATTTTGACACGCATTTTCTCTAAAAAGCTTCAAAAAGAAAATTTTGCAAAAGATGCTTTTCAAAATGTTCTTTGACAAGTTTCAGATATTTTCATACCATGTTATCATAACATGTAGCAGGCAGCAGAGAGTTGTTTTTGATAATCAGTCATGCAAGACAGCTTTTACAACTCATCAACACTATCCCTACTCGTTACATGTTACCATTAAGTTCTTTTTATACCGTACCTAGCTAAAATAGTTGGCCTCAAGTCCTTTGCCTAGAGTACCTTTCACAGAATCTAGGCTAGAGGTTTGATACAGTTTCAGTGGTGCTTTTGGGGCTACCAGCTTGCTAGTGGAGCTCCTGTCTGGAGATCAGGTAAGACAAAGGTAAAATAGCCACCAAATATTTCCCAAGTATTCTTAATAAATGTAGTGGTCCTGATGTGGAGACTATTGTATATTGAAGAGTTAGTGCTCCACTAACAGTTGGCCTGAGTAGGTGCAGGCCTGTGCTGTGCTGTACTGTACCTATTACTTGTCCTCAAGGACTATGCTGCTCTACGTGTATCCATTGGTGTAGGATAAACTCAGCTAGATAATCGTAAAGGCAGATGCTATAGCTGGTTCCCAGCTGGCATCACTGATGATGTCACTGGCATGTCCTTGTCTTTACCCTGAAGTGAAGGAACATTTTTTCATAAAAACATCCTCTTGAAGAAAATCCTGAAAAACTCTAAAGACCGCAACAGTAGCAAACCTCACCATGAATCGGAATTTTGCGCAGCATGCCCTTCCCTGACCAGAGAGTTCTCTGTGATGTTGTATAATCCCAGGCTTCCATCATCAGGGATGTAATACTTCATAATTTGCTATCACCTTTTCTGGAATATTAAAGTGTGGCTTTCTTGTTGGGATCCAAAAAGAACCATCACTTCCTGGTGCAAAACAATAAATACAACTGTTAAGCCTGTGCTAAAAATCTGTAAAAGCTCTCCTCTTTCTTTGTTCTATACCCAGCACTGTTGTCCTTGCAGGGCCAAATCCCAGGGTGCTACATTATTAATGTCTTCCAACATGAGCTTTGCTACATCATTGCAAGATGATAACTTTAGTCCCGACCTGATACTGAAAAGACAAAACTTCTAGTGCTACAGGGCCTTGCTATGACATTGAAGCTCAGAATTGCAACTGATGGTATTATACAAGAATAGGTCCCAGTGTGCATGTTCTAAGAGCAACAATTTTCTCACAGAATCTTACTATTTCTTTATGGATGTGTCTTGTACCTTTTTGGATTCACACAAAACCACACATATCTACATGAGTAATAATTTCATGGATTGAATTCCTAGCTCTCTCTTTTACTCACACCTTCTCTAGACATGCATTTAGTTTCTCACATTTCATGGTGTTTTTCATTGCTAATGGGATGCCAGATATTTTTTCAAGTAACTTCTGAATATCTGGTTAAATCATTCTTAGCACAGTGTAACACTTTCAAAAAGAAAGAAAAAAAAAAAAAAAAAAAACCAAAAAAACAAACACCCCACACATAGTCTCAGGTTTTTTCCTGATTATTAAAGAGTAAACCGTTCAACGGATTTACAGATAGATTAATCCTAAACATAGCTATAATGCCATAAGAATAACACAGATCAAATATTATACAAACAGGGAATTAAAGTATGGGAAACAATAAAAGGCTCAAGAAACACACACACATACAAACAGACATTTAATCATTTGTTTTTGAAAGGGAAAACTTGAAGCATGGAGCATTTCTTCTAGATAAATAGCTTCCAGGCAGACTATGAAAGTTACAGTAGAGAGCATTTTTAGGGTTTGTGGTTTCTTTGTGGGTTTTGGTGGTTTTTTTTCTGTTTGTTTGCTTTTTTTTTTTTAATTTTATTTTTTTTTATGATCTATAAAGATCCCCTTTACCTGTTCCAACTGGTTCAAAGTTTGTGTCAGGAGAGAGCTAGAAACCCATGATCACAAGGACAGAATTCCAACTCTGATTATGTTATTTTATTGTCACAGATATTGTGAGACGGCTGTAGGTCATATTTAATGCTTATTGCTCTGTTGCATGCCCTCATGCACTTTTAATCTATAGATCTTCATCTGATTCTGGAATGTGCAGTTTTATTTCACGATACGGTCTTAATTTTGAGTTGGCACTGAAAAGATTACACAGAATGAGAGAATTCCTCTACATTTCTGTTCTTTTTTTCTTTATTCACTCCTGTTCCATATAGATTAAATACACTGCCACACTGCCATTGTCAATTTCTTTTGGCTTAATAGTTAGGCTACGCTGTTATTAAGAGAATCAACAGTAATTATGGGCCATTTTAGCAAATGGAAAGCAGGATAAGAAGGTTTAGGTTCGTAATGTTATTAGCAGCACTGATAGTAGTAGTGAATGGTTTATGGATTCAGACAATCCAATAAAACTCATGAGACTAACACTTAATTACAACATTGTAAAGCAAATGTTTTCTTTCAGTATCTGCCTTGAAAATGTTTTAAATTAACAGATACAATACTGGTATGGAACCTATCAGATATCTGTAGAGAGAACAGATTGATCATGATATATGGGGCTTCAGATCACGCCAGCAGAATACATTTTGTAATTTTTTTCTCAACCAAAGTTTTCAAGTATCAACTGCAAAAAAATAGAGTTTTTTTAAAAATGGAAGTACATAAAAAAAGACCCTGAGCCTTAAGGACTAAAAGCTCTGAGGAACCTTGAAAAAACCCAACTTTCCCTCATGGATTTCTGCCAAAACTGTATGCAATTACATATAAAATACATATTAAAAAAAAAAAAAAGAAAATGATTCTTTTACTTGGCTATGGTGAAACTCATATTCTAAGGGAGCACAGCAGACACCCGCAATTCTCTGATGTATTATGGCTTTACCACGTACTTAAATAACTTTACATCACGGAGGAATTTAGGGTGAGGTAGCCACAAAACCAGAACCACACCACTCAGTATCATAAAATCCAAGCTCTATTTACTAAGCAGGACAGGTATAGTAGGTGAATAGTAATTTAACACACACACACACACACTGTACAGAGCACGTGTACACCGTTTAAGGTCTCCAATCCAGCTACAACCAGCACCATGGATGTGGTGGAGGAGGACACTCCCTGCACCTGGCTGAGGTGGTTGAGTCCTAGCAGATGGCCTGTCCTTATGTGTGGTCGTCCCACCTTGGACTTAGCCTTCTGCATGGCTTCAGATCCTTGTGGATGTATCCTCTCCTCAGAGGCTAGTTTATTCACTATTTGTTGTTTTCTGACTTAAATGTTTAAATCGCTCTCTTTGAAATTCACTGTATCTAGACCCAGTTAGCACAGTTTCCTGGGACGCTTGTGTTACAGGGATGCAAAACTGTGGTTCTTTATTTCTTTCCCACTCATACCCAAAATATTAGAGCAGGGCATATGTAACCCAGAGGTATGTGGCACGTCTCCCCTTAACAATTATCTGTGCTTTCCCTGTTTTCCCAGCCCATATGAACATCATCTAATGTCATAAAGCTAGGTAGCATAGTTAAGGTCTCATTTTATCTGAGATATACTTTTGGGAAAGCTTCAACCTTTGACATTTTAAATATAGGTCATTCTCACATTCATACACATGTGATTTTTTCATGATTGAAGAGAATATATATATTTGCAATAGCTTTACCTGTTTTCAAATAAATTTTTGTGACTTAATTTATGAAATTTTAAGGTCTATATACCATGTACTATATACAATTGCTTAGATGATTAAAAATTTAATTATGCTGCATGACATAAAGAGCTTCAACAGTTTAATGGAATTACATCAAAATATATGTATACTCACAGTTTGAACAATTATTTTTTGAGATAATTACTTTTTGGAATAGTCATTTATCTTTCTTCTGAATTAGACCAATACAGTATTCATTTTACCTCACCTGGCACTAAAATTATATAAAGTATCCAGCTAGTATAATCTCAGTTTTGTTTTGAGGTTTGTTGGGTTTCCTCTCCCTTCTTTTTTTCCTTCCAGTAAAGGAATTTTATTCAGAGCCTACACTGCCCCCACTCATGAAAGGACTGCTAAGATCTTCCACTTGAATCCTATATTACTTATTTTATCATGTGATATTCCTGCAATGGAAACAAATTGACATTATTGTCCCCAGCTTTATATTTAAGCAACAGAAAGTTTCTAAACAACTCCTGCACGCTTTCATCAGTACAAGTTACAGAATATAGAGGCTCCCTGAAGTTTGTTCTATTAGGCTGTGAATATTTCTCTATTTTTTTTTTTCTGTTGTTCTGTAGTTGCCATAAATCCCAAAGCCTTCCAGTTGTTTTGGGTTTTTTTCCCCTCTTCTTCTGTTTTCAGATTTTTAATGCAAAAAGGTCAAGCCTTAGTGAAGTGTTCATATTACTAGAAGAAATACTTTTCTGGCCTGCAATATTTTATTAGAAAACAAATGTCTAAATAATTTTATGCAACCAAAAAAATACAAGTATCTGCAACTGGGTCCTGATAGCTGTAGCACGGTAAACTAAACACTTGAGTACTTCAATAATTATGTTGGATGTACTACATCTCATTGCTTTAATTTGCGGAGCTCAGATTTCACGAGGGAAAGAAACATTCTCTTATATTTAATAGTATGGATTAGTAAAGAGTAATCACTTCCAAAAGGATTTGGTTGGAAATTCCCAAGGTTACTAGTTAAGAACCAAGAAGAATTCATCTCTTAGACATTCTTTCCTTTAATTGAAAATTTCAACTTCTTGAAAATTACACTAAGCTGTAATCTCACTATTGTTTGCAATTGAGACATTAATTGTGATTGAGTGAACTTTGTTTACACATCTACCATGTCACTGAATATAAACTTAAAATATTTAACCATGGAGAAATCATCTACTTTTCAATACTACTGCAATATTTCGGAGGAAAATTGTGTACCACTTACAAACTGCTATCCTGTTTCCATTACATGCTATCAGAATGCAGAATTGTTTCATTTTCAGTGATATCTAACACTGTTCCAGTTCATGCGTGTTTTATAATATTGTATTTGGGACTTGCATAAATCCTGCATGGTACCAAATTTAATAGTTAAATCTATCTAATCTATCTTCTCCTTTTTCTTACTGATAATTCTATTAATTCCTTTTTAATTGTGAAATGTATTGGTTTTGCACATTCTGCAGATGCATTTTTTGTTTTAAATGCTATGTTGTTGCCATGACAACCACAATATTAATGTCCAGCTTGTGCATCACGATGGCCAACTACTGACTACCTTTCGCTTTTTAAGGCATTGTCTCCAGGAGGTTATAGAAGGCAAATTTAGTCTGGTAAAACTTAACAGACACAGAAGTCTGTACATCATATCGCACTGGGGCGCAGTACTCGGATGCTGTGTTCTTCCTTCCCATTAAACAAATAGGGGTGCAAATGCTGAGAACCAGCTACCATGAGCTAGCACCTTTCGGAGTGAAAGGTAAGGTGCCCATAAAACATCTGTGTGCCACCAAAGAGAAGGATTGATCAGAATTTCAAGGGGTTGCTATACCTCCTGACACAGCCCCAGCCTTCCTTAATGCTGTTTAATTTGCAGGAGCTGATCCTGCTCCTTCAGTCTTCACTTGCTTTCTATAATCCAAGATTGAGGCTGTGCATTGCTCACCATGTAAGTTTACTGACATTACAATATGCTGACAGGTGTGATTCCTATCACATCCTCTAGAAAGAGGACCTTTAGACATGGTTTGTTGCTTGACAGAACTTGTCTATACTTGCAGGATTTCCTGTGTCTGTGTGGTGTCACCTACAGGTTGTATGGAGCAGCCACACTGGCTAGAAGACAGATGGAAGATACTGTACATCACTAGGACCTGTTACTTTATACTTTTCAAAGAAAAAGAACCGAAGTGGTTTTTTTCTGCAGGATTCTCAAACAGAAATTTGCTCCGCTATACATGTCTATTAGCCTACTTTCTCCATGCAGTGAAAAATAATGCTTCATTAAAAAAAATAATATAATGACTGTGTCTAGAGCTTCTACTTTGTCCCAGGACTGAGAATTAATATATTCCCTTTCTCCCAGTTCCTCTGATTATGCACCTCTGTTTCAAATGAATAGTCAACCTTATTGTTAGCAGGTTCAATTAAATACCCTTCATTCTACTTCCTCACTGCCTTAGGCAGTAGGTCTCCAATATTTCTCAATTCTGAATAATAACATTTCAATGACGACATCTCAGATAGAACAGAGGGAGCTACAAGGCAACAATCAAAGTTAATTTCTTTTTCAGTAGCAATCATCAATCATTCTCTTTTTTTTTTTTTTTTTTTTTTAAAATGGAGTCACGTTAACAAAGTGCTCATATATTTGATATCTACCATTGATTTCCAGGAATAAACTGCATTAGAAACAGTATTTTCTAATCCTTCACAAGACCTGATATCAAAATATATTTTTTTTTTAATAAAAACTAATACTTTCTACTTCTGAGTTCCAGCGCTTGCCTCATAATCCCATTTAACTGCTTAAATTGTCACCTGACATATGCTGCGTGTAGACATAGAACATAAAACATCTGTTCAAAGTGGGGCAGAATAGCATTTTGATTAGAAATGCTAATCAAAATGTACTGCGTTATTGCTGAGAGGGAAAGGCCCACACCTAAAATCTAACATCAGGCTGCACTTTGATAGAAAGAAATAAAATGCTTACCCAGAAGGTGTCCAAAATGCTGTTTGTAAAGGATACCTGCAGAGTTGCAGCTTCTATCAGTTGCAAAGCAGGTGTTTTCTGAGGTCTGCCCACAAAACAGATCACAATGGGAATGGACTCATGCACAACTGTCTTCTTCATTCCGACCTTTTGCAAGGAATGCTTCATCAGCATTTGGACTGCCCATAAATTTTGAAGGCAATATTCTTACAGTGTATGACTTTGTTAATTACCTAATCATAGAATCATAGAATGTGTTGGGTTGGAAGAGACCTTTAAAGGTCATCTAGTCCAACCCCCCTGCAGTGAGCAGGGACATCTTCAACTAGATCAGGTTGCTCAGAGCCTCATCAAGCCTGGCCTTGAATGTCTCCAGGGATGGGGCCTCCACCACCTCTCTGGGCAACCTGTGCCAGTGCCTCACCACCCTCAGTGTAAAGAACTTCTTCCTAATGTCTAATCTAAACCTACCCTACTCTCGTTTAAAGCCATTGCCCCTTGTCCTATCGCTCCATGCCCTTGCAAACAGCCCCTCCCCAGCTTTCCTGTAGGCCCCCTTCAGGTACTGGAAGGCCACTACAAGGTCTCCTCAGAGCCTTCTCTTCTCCAGGCTGAACAACCCCAACTCTCTCAGCCTGTCTTCATAGGAGAGGTGCTCCAGCCCTCTGATCATCTTCGTGACCCTCCTCTGGATCCACTCCAACAGGTCCCTGTCCTTCTTGTGCTGAGGGCTCCAGAGCTGGATGCAGTACTCCATGTGGGGTCTCACCAGAGTGGAGTATAGTGGCAGAATCACCTCCCTCTGGTGGCTGGCCATGCTTCTTTTGGTGCAGCCCAGGATGTGGTTGGCTTTCTGGGCTGTGAATGCACATTGCTGGCTCACGTTGAGCTTCTCATCCACCAACACCCTCAAGTGCTTCTTGTCAGGACTGCTCTCAATCCATTCTCTGGCCAGCCTGTATTTGTGGTTGGGATTGCCCCACCTCATGTGCAGGACCTTGCACTTGGCCTTGTTGAACCTCATGAGGTTTGCATAGGCCCACTTCTCAAGCCTGTCCATGTCCCTCTGGATGGCACCCCCTTTCCTCCAATGTGTCGACTGCTCCACACAGCTTGGTGTATTAGCAAAGTTGCTGAGGGTGCACTCAGTCCCACTATCCATATTGCCAACAAAGATGTTAAACAGTAGTGGTCCCAGTACCGACACCCCTGAGGAACAACACTTGTCACTGGTTTCCACTTGGAGCTGTTGATCGCAACCCTTTGAGTACGACCGTCCAGCCAGTTCCCTGTCCACTGAGTGGTCCATTGACCAAATCCATGTCTCCCCAATTTAGAGACAAGGATGTTTTATGGTACAGTGTCACAAATGCTTTGCACAAGTCCAGGTAGAAGATGTCAGTTGCTCTTCCCTTGTCTAGCAATACTGTAACGCTGTCACAGAAGGCCACCAAACTTGTCAGGCATGATTTGCCCTTAATGAAGCCATGTTGGCTGTCACCGATCACCTCTTTATTTTCCATGTTCCTTAACAGAGTTTCTAGGAGGATCTGCTCCATGATCTTGCCAGGCACAGAGGTGAGATTTAACAGAGTGTAGTTCCCCAGGCCTTCCTTTTTTCCATTTTTAAAAATGGGGGTTATGTTTCCCCTTTTCCTGTATTGCTTATGCCCTGCTGCATTGTCCCTCCAACAGATATCAGGGTGGTTTGAAGTCCCCCATGAGGACCAGGGCTTGTGAACATGAGGCTGCTCTGATATGTCTATAGAGGGCCTCATCTGCTCGGTGTCCCTCATCAGGTGGCCTGTAGCAGACCCCCACTGTAACATCATGTATCCCTGCCCTCTCTTTAATCTTAACCATAAACTCTCAGTCGGCTCCTCATCCACCCCCAGGTGGAGCTCCATACAGTACAGCTGGTCCTTGACATAGAGGATGACACCTCCTTGTCTCCCCTGCTTGTCCTTCCTGAAGAGTCTGTATCCTTCTATTCCAACACTTCAGTCATTGGAGCCATCCCACCATGTCTCTCATATAGATCATCTACCCATGACTGGTGCATGTCCTTAATGTCAGCAAGGCCAAGGAAACCTAGTGTGAAGATATTGCACAACCCCCGCCGCACAAGGATTTTTAAAACAGGCACACTGGTAAACTCACTGAAAATGCGTACTCCTTCCCTCCCTCTCTGCAGTCACAGCCTCTGTAGAATTCCTACTGCAACTGAAAGGTCTTCCTGTCCTGCATCATGAAGGCTGCTGCTAGTCTGTCAGGGAAAAAGCACACATACTGTGGTTGGTTCTGCCTGAAACTTGCAGCCATTCAAACAACAACACAAGACGTGTTTGCATCAGGACTTGTTGTCCTGTAGCATCTCATTGCAGTGTCTGGCCTACTGATTTTGAAAGAAAAAACTCTGAGGGACAGGCTGGACATCAGCATGCTTAGTGCTGTGCAAAACATCTTTTACCTTCAGCACCTTATACATCTGCATGAGAATGTAGGCAAACTATTTCAAAAGGAGGATTCACAGCAGGATTGGGTCCTTTAGCTTATGTACAACTTGCCTGACCTTACTGACCCCTGCATCTATCTCAGGGGTTTTCCATCAAAATATTCATGAGCATTGCAGCAGCGTTCCATCAGCCATACCCCAAGGCAGGTTTTAAAAATAGATTTGGCTTCTCTCCCACGCTCTACATGGCACCAACGCGTTCTCGTGCTGTACCTCAGTTCCTTTGACTTTAAAAAAAATAACCACCAGAAGAAACAGAGAAACTAACCAATCTGAAAATCTATAATGGGCACTCCCTCTAACCCCCATTGTATAATATGGATCATTTGCTTCTAACCACCCCTCTTTCTCCATTGCCACACCATCTGCTTGTAACACAGACCATCTGATGGGTAGCAATGAGGTTGCAACATTCATTCTGCTAAATCAGAGCCGCTTCCCAGCTGTTCTAGCCCTTTCCTGTGGCTGGTCGCCACCTGCCTCCACAGTCTTCTCACACACAGATTTCTGGATGAACCCTGGGTACCTACCACACACATTCAACTGAATAGTTTCTAGATCTCACTAGATCTAGAGCTGACTGTACTGTATACTTGGAGCTTGTAGATGCTGAGTCAGACTTTGCTATCTTAAGTGTCTTAAGTGCTGTTTTTCCTCTATCTATATGACACAGACCAACATTCTTAAAAATATTTGCTTTCCTATCACGGTACTACAAGGGCTTTAGGAAACTTTCTCCTCTCCCCAGTTTATTGCATTGACCTCTACTGCATGCCACTGCTACCCAACATACCCAATCACAACACCCAAATCTCGTCCTCCATTTAAATGCATGCAACTGCATAGTCCACTTTATTTTCCAGGCAAAGGAAACCGTAACAATGGGAATTTTCCATGCTTACACTTCAAGGGGTATCATGGACTTAGGGAAGACCAGGAGTGAAGCAGAAAGCTGGAAGAGAGTAGAGGATGAACTACCTATCCCTTTCCCTTACCACTCATCTTCTCAGCAGTGTGGCTGTTCTCCAGGTAAAGGAGGAGGGCATCCCACCTCCATATATAGAGTGATCTCAGTATAGGTAAGGAAGGAGATCCATCCAGTCTACTCACGGCCAATGTCCTCATAGACTGCAACTGCAGTGTGCTTTCCTTGAACCTCAGGTTGCTTTCTCCTGCAACTCTAACCTGCTGTGAGAACGGGAGGCTGCCCTGCACCCCTAAGGATGGAAATACATAGTATGATCCTCTAAGTGCCTGTCCAGTGCAACCACAAAGCAGCGCAACAGCACAAAGGAATGCATGGAGTTAGAGTACATGGAATTACAAGGCCTGCTTGGATATTGTTGGAGGGCGGAAACAGGTACCAGAGACATTTTAACTGCTGAACTGTAGTTGAGAATTGTTTGGGAAGACTGGTGCTTAGCATGGGTCACGCTGATGCAAGTAAGATTTCTAACAATCTACTTGTGTAGATAAATCTGTTCTACTTATGGGGAATGTTCTCAGGAAATTTAATTCACTAATATAGCTGTAGCCCTTAAGTACACACAGAGAAAATGATGACTAAACTAGGACTTTGGTTTTTTTTCCCCATCTGTGCTAGTTTTATGCTGGCAAGTCACAACCTCTATGTCTTTGTGAAATGCATATAGAAATTATGTGCTGCATCAAAGATTTACCCAGAAAGAAGATCTACGGAAAAAAAAATACTAATGCAACTATATCACTGTATTTGTAGCTCCCTCTCATGGTACTTATTCTAAAATAAGCATCTACAGGGAGAATTAGAGCAATGTAACTATAGCAGTAAAAACTGTGCCAGTAAATTTTCCATGTAGACAGACCCTAAAGGTTTCATATTTCAATAGAAATGTGCAAAGGTTGCAATATTCTCATGACCTTGAGATTCTTGAGAAATTGCATCTGTGATCATAAGTGTAACCATATGTAGTTGTTTTTTATTTTGATTGTACCGTTCGGTTTGTTAATTCATAACACGTGATTTTCTCAGAGACATTTTTATGCAGCATGGCTCTTAATTTTTAGATTGTGGATTAAAAATAAAAAGCAAGCATATGCTTTGTTCAAATTGGATCTTAGTTTTTTGTTATTGGAGAGGTTCAAAATAAAATTTCTTAAGGTTGTTTGGAATGGGTAAGGGAGATAGGCGAAGAAGAATTAGAATAGGAGGGAAAAAAGAGGTGACAGTTTTACAGATACATTTCAAAGTTGAAAGATGTGTGCATAATGATATTTAAATTCCTTCAGTACCACTATTTTAGAGCATAAAAAGAAGTAGAAGTTGGCTGAGGAGAAACCAATGAACCTTAAGTGGTCATGAAAGCTCTTTTCTAAAGTCTCATATCTTGCCAATAATTTTTTGGGTTCCCTTATGCAGCATTTGTACTTATCACAAACACGCTTGCAAATAAATTTAATTCATCCAAATGTTCATCTATAAGCAAACAAAAGGGGTCATGAATACAAATGAAATGATACGGTAGAATCTATTTATAACTATAGTAACCAGACAGCTTTAGCTGCAATATACTTAGTAATTAAGTGGAGGTTTACTCCTATTATCTGTAATCAGGCAGCAGGCTATGGAGAGAAATCTATATAATGAAGGTCCTCATTCTGCCATCCTTACTGATATGGATTTCAAAGGGAAGCAGTCAAAGAGAGCTCTAATACATATCATCTGTAAGAACAGGATAAATGGTATTTTGAAGGAAAAAAGTAAGATTCCAAAGCAAATAATGGTTCCAAATGGTGTTTTGTGAAAGATTTATGTTAATCTACATTGGTTAATAGTAGACAAAGAAAGAACTCCATATTTTCAGGTGAACATCATTTTACACATTACTCAGAGAAAAAAGAAACCATTTAGGTACTGAACAGAACGCACAAGTTCGCAGTCCCTACATTTGGTCTCAAGAAACTACAACTCAAAGCTGCAGGTGATGAAGTACAAGGAACAAGGCTTCCTTGCACTAAGATCAAGACGTTTAAGCACTGTACAAACATTTAACAATAATAATCTTCACAGAAAATCATGACAGGAAGAGGACTGAAATTCTGTCAGATGAAAGAGAATTGTGAAGAATGCGTCCAGAGATGCCAGTGCTGATTGAGTAAGCCCAGCTGCTGCCTTCTAGATTAGTCATCTATACAACTCTCTCAATATGTTTTCTGTCAGATTGCCAAGTAACAACTCCAGTGAACTAAACTCTTTTCCTTTGCAGGAGAGGAATATAGTTGGAGATAAGAATAAAATCTGTGCACTATGTCAATTGAATTAAACCTTATGAACAAACAATAATTCTGCTGCCAAAGTATTTTCCATTTTGTACAATAAATCAAGACCCCAAAATAAAACTCAAAGCACCTGTAGTCACAGGTTTAGATCTGATTTAGATTTAATTTAGAAACTCTTGTGTGCTTGCAGTTATCCCTTAATTTGGATACTTACACAAACTAAAACTGGAAAACAAAGAAATTTCCTTTCCTTCAAAAAAACCTCCACATCAACAACAAAACCACAACCAAACACCACCACCATCCCACACCCCACTCTTCCGTTTAGCCTTACATACAGTGCGATAATTCAGACTATGCAGCAGATCTCAGAGAATAAGATATTGAAATCAAAGCAATGAACACCTTTTTCTTTAGCAGTAGGAATCACTCTTTAGGTTATACATGTAGAACAAGTGAGGTTTCACAACCCTTTTCATCAGCATTTCCTGCTGACAGTGGCAGGTGGGAGAAGAGGTTTCCACAAAGCATTGCAGCCGAGTCCCTGCAGGTAAAAGCAGCAGCAGACTGCTGAATCTGCTAGGTAAAGAGCATTGGAAAGAGATCAGGAAAGGCAGAGGGCAAGAGAACCATGGGTAATGGAGATTTGAAAACAATCGTTTAAGGTAAATTCTAAACATGGGTTGTTATAAGTAGTGAAACTGTATGTTTGATATGAGAATTTACAAGAGAATTTTGTGCTGGAAGAGGATTTCATGTGCTGAAAATATGAATATTTTAAGTCTATATGGATAGTGAAAGAGATTTCAAAGTTTTCCACTCACCCTTTGTTCACTATTGGGCAATTAACAAGAAATTAACCTTTTGCTTCTGCTAAGGAAAGGCTTTCCTACACTATCAGATTAATAAATAGGGATTTATTTCTGAAGACACCTTATTTGTAAAGTTCACTTATCGACTCTGTTATGGCTGAGTTTCACAGATCACAGATTGGACGCACTAATTTCCCATCTTGCAAACCTTCATACCACTGAAAAGATGGCCTTTCTTTTGTTAATGAGTCTTCAGATTAATCTCTTGATACTATTTTTGCAATAATGTCTATCATTTAAATATGCTCGTTTAATTTGTACTATTAATGGCAGATCAGTAAAATCACAAGGTAAAGCAATGCTCCAGATGTCTAGCAATCTTGCAGACATTAACACCTGTATACAATAGATAGATAGCTTGTATTGTATTAGTTTCAGCTTTTAGCTGCAAAATATGATTCCTTTGGTATGACATACCAGAATATGTCAGTTGTAACATACATTGTGACATTACACAGATGGATACTAATTGGTATGTCCCAGCTAGATACCACTTGACAGTCACAATAACTCCTTTCTCAGAAAGCAATACAATTGTTTTTCAGAACTTAGAAAACTGAGTTTTGTTGTAGGATTAATGCACATAGTTACAATACAGCTCAAGGATAAAAAAAATTATGAGCTCAGCTGAAAGAGATCTTATTCACTACCTTGAAACCAATATGTTAACGCTTTGTTTCATCGCTATTAAATCTAGCTCCTATCCTTAATCATTATTAAGATGGGAAACCCCTTCTTATCAAAGTCTGCAGTGTCCCAGATTTCATCTCAGCTCACTAATAAATCCTTCAAACTAAACCACAATTATAGACTTCCCTTCTTTTCAATAATGTATAATTAATTATATATCTTTTTGAATGTGTCTATATACATATATATATATAATTAAACAGTGACAGTCCTTTATGATTTTATTTCTGTATCATTTGTGTAAGATAAAAGAAAAAAAATCACATGGCCATTGAGAAGCTGCAAGAAGTAAATTTATCTCCCAAAGTGAAGCCATGATCGAAAGGCAAGTGATTCTGGTGTGTTTGTCTGCAACTCATTGTATTCAGGAACTGGATAAGCACACATCTAAATTACACATAAATAGAAAACCGGTGATGTGTTAGACAGCAGGTAGACACACTAAGCAGATGGCATTATTTTTAAGAACAGATTACGGAAGCATTTTTACCTGATAAAACTGCTTCAAGAAAGTAAATATACACTTTATTTCAGACAGTTTTGAAATAAAAACATAATTAAAACTTACAGCTTTTGATGCATGGTAGTTTCTCTCTTTTAAAATAAAACCTGTTTTGGCACTTCTACAGGTATACTTCATTGGTCACAAAAATGCAACATGTCCTGCTTTCATTGCATAAGTAAATGTAGCAGCTTGAAGTCTGTACTCAAATGCAAGCTGAAATGTCTGAATATTACTAAAAAAAAAGAACGAGGGTGAAGTTAGCATTAAAGCAATCATAATTTCACACTTAAATGGAGCTTGCAAAGGATATTGAGAAGTCCAGCTGAGTTACAGCAGCACTATAATACAATTCTACAGTACCTTTCACAAAGAATCTCTAGGCACTCTTCAACTTAGCACAATTCAAAACACCTCTAAGTAAAATTTTTCTTAGCAGTTCTGTTTTGAAATAGCTTTCTGAAAGATGGTAAGACAGATCCTTTTGAATGAAAAAATTGAACTTCTACGGCAGAACAGCAATATTCACTAAAAACTCTAACTCTGAGCTGTCCATGGTAGACCTCGAGCAATGAATTAAAACAGTTAATTAATAAGCTGAAGATTCATAGAATCATAGAATCATAGGGTTGGAAGGGACCTCTGGAGATCATCTAGTCCAACCCCCCCTGCCAGAGCAGGGCCACCTAGAGCAGGTTACACAGGAACGCGTCCAGGTGGGTTTTGAATGTCTCCAGAGATGGAGACTCCACTACCTCTCTGGGCAGCTTGTTCCAGTGCTCTGCCACCCTCAAAGTAAAGAAGTTCCTCCTCATGTTGAGATGGAACTTCCTACACTCAAGTTTGTACCCATTACCTCTTGTCCTATTGCCGGGCACCATTGAAAAGAGCCTGGCCCCATCCTCCTGACACCCACCCTTTAAGTATTTGTACACATTAATTAGGTCACCCCTCAGCCGTCTCTTTTCCAGACTAAACAGACCCAATTCCCTCAGCCTTTCCTCATAAGAGAGGTGTTCCAGTCCCCTAATCATCTTGGTAGCCCTATGCTGCACCCTCTCCAGCAGTTCCCTGTCCTTCTTGAGCTGGGGAGCCCAGAACTGGACACAGTACTCCAGGTGTGGCCTCACCAAGGCAGAGTAGAGGGGGAGGATGACCTCCCTCGACCTGCTGGCCACACTCTTCTTGATGCACCCCAGGATGCCATTGGCCTTCTTGGCCACAAGGGCACATTGCTGGCTCATGGTCATCCTGTTGTCCACCAGGACTCCCAGGTCTCTTTCCACCGAGCTGCTCTCCAGCAGGTCAGCCCCCAACCTGTACTGGTGCAGGGGGTTATTCCTCCCCAGGTGCAGCACCCTACACTTGCCCTTATTGAATTTCATAAGGTTTCTCTCTGCCCAACTCTCTAGTCTGTCCAGGTCTCTCTGTATGGCGGCACAGTCTTCCGGTGTGTCAGCCACCCCCCCCAGCTTTGTGTCATCAGCAAACTTGCTGAGGGTGCTCTCTATCCCCTCATCCAGGTCGTTGATGAATACATTGAAGAGGACTGGGCCCAGTACTGACCCCTGGGGAACACCACTCGTCACTGATCTCCAACTGGACTCTGTGCGCCTAACCACGACCCTCTGAGCTCTGTCTTTCAACCAGTTTTCTATCCACTTTACTGTCCATTCATCCAACCCACTCTTCCTAAGCTTCCCTACGAGGATGCTGTGGGAGACTGTGTCGAACGCCTTGCTGAAGTCAAGGTAGACCACATCTACCGCTCTCCCCTCATCTATCCATCCAGTCATGCCTTCATAGAAGGCTATCAGATTAGTCATTATTCCTGTAAGAAAACAGCATCTTTTCATGAAGAATCAATGAAAAGTGAAAAAACAAATGTTCTAAGATACATAGAGCAAGAAGTAAGTGCAGCACTGAGTGTCAGCCTTGATCCCCAAGAACATTATGATGGAAGAAAAGATAATATTGAACTGCAGTAAAAAACACCTTGATTGATAACTACTAAGAAAACTAATTTTTCTTGCTCTCCATTTATTTCCAAAATCTGTCTGTTTGTAATGCAGAATAGCAAATAAACCATTTTTATTTGAAAAGCTCCTACAGCTCAAACAACCTGTGAGCAGTGGTCGGAATTGTTGAGGAGATGTCACCAATCTGTTTCTTTCTTCATCCCATTAGTGCTCGGCTTTTGCTGTTCTTAGGTCTTTGTACCTTGCAGCCACCTTCAGCACATTTCTACATTGGCCTTAAGGTGAAATGTTACCCTGTTCTGCTTCAGTCAGTACTATCACGATACCACCTTTCTTGAGAGTGGTCTCATCCAGAGGAGTGAAAAGGTAGAAAGACTGCAGTTTTCTCCACAATTTTCAGTTCAACTGTTTCTACATACAATCTCTGCTCTAGCAGTGCCTTGATAACAGAGGATGGGAAGGTGAGTAACATAATGCTTTTCTTCTTTTTAAAGAAGACCAGAAGAAATCCAGCAAGTCATGGGCAGTTAATCCTGGTATTGGTACTTGATAGAGAACACACTGGAAAGTAAAATTAGTGGCCACATAAAGATAACAGTGTGGGAAGCAGCCAACACAGTTTTTTTCACAGGAAAATGCTGCCTCAGGTCCCATTGAAATTTCCTAACAAAGTCAAGAATCACTTAAGGAAAGGTGGTCAGGCTGACATTATCTACCCAGATATAAAATGACAAAAGGTAGTATATCTTCTTTTTGTAAAGGAGTGGAATGCATGCAAAATCATGAATATCTATTATAGGATAGTTTTTTATGTTAAAAAATAAACCAGTCATTTTTGAAAACATAAGAAATGAAGATTTCTATTTTTTTATGCCTTTATTTTCCTCTTTTCTTGTATTTGGATGCAAGTCAGAATTAAGTAAGGAAAAAAAAGATATGAAGAATAACACACTTGCATTTCTCAGTCTTCAAGTTGAACACTAGAAAGAAACTGCTGAGATTTCATTGTAATATAAATTAACTCTACTTTCTCAAAAGTTTCTTTTTATGCATGCACCAACACATTACAAGTTGACATTTCAAATGGAAAAAAAAAAAGCACAGAATATTTTGGAAGATTAAATGTTACATCTTTGAGGTAATGTCTGACAACATAAGGAAACAAAGGGCACAGATCCCATTTTGCTTCCATTTCAAAGGTTGAAAAAGTAAGATACTTTTGGCTAACTTGGAAACAATGAAACAAAAGTTCACAAGATGTGCATAACACCTTTGTAGACCTCTACAAATTGATGGCAAGCACTGCTGTCCAACCCTACTTTCATAAAAGAATGAGTGGCATTGTTTTGCAATAGATATCAAATGCTGCAGAATTAAAAAGAGTAAAGGTATACCATGCCCATGGAAAGTGCTCTAAGGCACATTCTAAAGAAAGACCGTTTTGTCAAATTGGCAATATGTTTAAAAAGAATCATTATCAGAAGAAAGAGGGAAAATTTGCTTTATTCCAAAAAGCAGTGGAATTATCAGTAGCATTACAAACAGCAAAAACTCTAGAAAAATCAAAGATTCAGGTAGAAAAAATGTAGATGAAAACAGCTCAGGCTCTTGCAGAGCATTTTCTGACACAAAGACTGAATTTACAATTTACAATTTATTTGTAAATTTAAGATGGCAACATCCCAGTAAGTAAAAGCAGATAAGGAAACAAAGCTCTGAATAGGACATGAGCCACTTAAAAATGTTTGTCAAACACTGGAGCAAAAGAAGACCTTTTACCCTCATGGTGAAGGAACAGACAATAAATGAAATCCAGCTTTTCTTCTTGTATGGAGAACATAAAGTAACCAAACACAGGGCTGTTAAGCTTTGAAAAATGTCTAAAGTGTCTTTCATATTTAGAACCTTTGTAGGAATACAAACATTGAATATGTGGAATCAAACCTGGAAAGCAAAACTTCTAGGGACAAAATGTCTATCAAGGACTTTATTGGGATGCTTAAAGGAAAGTTTTAAAAGAGCTTCACCTCTTTTATCTGAGGTACCTACAGATGCCCATATCAAAACAGTTTTTCTCAATTGCAATTTTTGCACCACTCAGAAAAAGCTGAATAGTCATTTATAATACAATGATCCAATGGTCACTGGAGAATGTCACTACTTATTTCATCAAAAAGGAAAAGAATTGTTGGTTATAAGATACTTTTCAGTCTTCATTTCATAGGACATCTGTTTTTCAAGCAGTGGAAAATCAAAGGTGTAGCTGTCTTCGTAAAAGTTGCGGTACTAGGCAGTCTGGTTTAAAACAGGTACAGTTTGAAAAGGATTGCTGGTTCACTTTCAGAGAAAAACAGATAAACACTTTTAGTCAGAGTGGTTTTGAAGAGATCAGCATAATCATCAATATTTCTGGCATGGTGTACAAGACATTTCCTAAATAATTAAGTATTGCAAAAAGCTATCTAACTATGGTGCCAAAACAATTGCTACTAGTTATATCACTTTTCAATAATTGCCAGTATTATAGATGTTATAATACACAAGCCATAGGAAATAAAATCCCAACTCTGAAGAGTTTACAACCTTGAAGAAAGACACCCTGTTGCAAACAAGTAATAAATGAATATAAAAACAGATATTAAGAATGCATATATATATATGATAGAAGGCTCCCATGTTCTTAGTGTTTTTTTTCTATTTGCTGTATCTCTACCCTGAGGCTTCCGGAATATAGTATACACATACCCTGAAAGACAGATTCCTTCTTCAACAATTTAACAATCAAAATGTGTTTTCTGCAGTTCCTCAGCATCCTTCAGCATGAGGCTAAATATGACAGACTATTTTGTATAGGACTAAACAATATGGATGCTAACCTCATTTTCATTTCATGTGACAAAGTTCACAGCATGTTGTAGAAATAAGATGATGCACAAGTATAAACGCACATAAAAATTCACTAGCTAGAAGATACAAAGCATGTTGCTTCAGCAAGTTTCTGCTGAGATATGAGAGCATCTTTATCTGTCCACTTCCCGTTTGCTCACTGCCTTCTATTTACAAGTCATAGTTAAACCTTACCATGGAAAAAGAAAAAAATAGAAAGAAAAAAGTGGAATTACTTCGAGAGAGTTCAATTTTATCCAAGCTTATTCTTGTTTAGCATGAGCACAGTCACGCTCGGCTTTGCTGACTTAAGGAAAATAGGAAAAAGTTTCTTCACCTTGATACCACAGCTAAATCCCATTTTATCTATCTTGTTCTATTCCCAAATACATTAAGAAACAAAAAGTAAACATGAAAGTGGACAATTAAGAAGAAAGGTAAGTATAAAACCGGAGAATCCACAAGAGAGGACACTTCTACTTTTGTTGTGGTATGAGAGTTTCAAATTTTATTATCTACTCGATTTTAGAGGCAGTAAGGACCATAAACATCACATCTTCATAAAAATTCATTAACTGTAAGTCCATAACCATGTTCTGTTGTCTTGAAAGTAGAGAAACTGTAGAAAAAAACCCACAATATACTTTCTGATATTGGATGTATGGTATACTGCAAGAGTGCAAGGTTATGACTACACAAGTTACTTTTGGTATTCATACACGATACTATGAAGAATGTACTACACAAAAAAAATTATTAGTCTGAGCAACCTGCAGTCTCATCCTGTTGGAAGGAAGAGGTGGAAAACTGGAGAGGAGGGATGATCCATCATTATCCTTATATTTCTAGCCAATACCATGGTACCAGTTCCACTTGCTAACAGAGAGTAGAAAGGTGAATGGAGGGTGGGAGGACAATCTTTCTCACAGTTCCTATGGTCTTAAATGTGAGAAAAAGCATAGACAAAGAAATCTTGTGTCAGCAGTTACCACTGATAGTCAAAAGAACTCTTAATTTTCATAATTTTCTTTAATGTTAGGCTATTTTATATGACCATACAAAAGTGGAAAAGAACTGGAAGAGAATGGAGGAAGGAAGAAATAATCAGGTTTTGGTAAAATTCAGTAAGAAAAAATCTGATAGGAAAAACTTGTACCAGTATAAGATTCTGTGATTACAGCTCAATGTTAGTTACACTGAAAAATTTAAAAGGAGAAAATGTGAACAGAAGAAAAAAACAGAAAAGAATTTTCCACTTAAGCTCCTTAAAGTTTAAATGCTTCGACAATTCAGACATTGCTTTTTATTTTTTTCCCTGTTAGATTTGTGAGTATATATTGCTGTCTCAAAATTGTCTTGCTGATCAAAATCAAGATGCTGAATTGAAAGACGTCTAAGGAACTCTGCTAATACGTGCAGGAGGTCTGATGGGTTTGCACTTCTTGAACTGGACCAGGGATCCCAGTGCATTGAGTGCTACTTTTACATAACGTATTTTACATGTTGAATTGTACTTCACAGGTTTTATTTAACTTCTTTCTTTGGCATTAATTGGCTTTATTTGCATAGAAACCATCAATGTCCAAGGCAGACCCTTAACAAGGGTGAACAAGATAGAATTTTTTAATAGTCTGAAAATTATTAAAATATAATGATTTAATTTCTATTAAATCATTCATATAATAAAAATAAAAGCTTTGTTTGTTCATCGCTTATCTGAAAATGTATATGACTAGCACTTCTGATAACCAAAAGACATATTCAGCCATAAGATAAATTTGCTAAACACACTTATTCCAGAAAATACAAATAAAAAATCTACTATGAGGAATGTCCTTATAACAAAATTGTCAGAAAGCATTGTAATAGTGTTCAAAGAGCTCTTGAATCCACATGAAGTCTAAGAATTATTTAGAAGAGGGATGGACAATTATTTGTTGGGAAGTACAGATACCCATTTCCTTTTATCCACATGAAAATAATATTTACACTGTTTTACTAAGAACAATATCTTCTCTTGACTATTAAAGTGAAAAAATACAAAAGGTTATTTTTCACACCCATATTTATGGTCAGATTTCTCCATTAATAACATGACAGCACAAACTGTACAATTTTCTCGTAAAAAATAGGTATATTTTTCCTTTCCGTTAGCTGTTCAGATAATTACCTGCATATAATTGTCAATAACAAACATTTCCCTGAGATCGAGTACTTTGAATACTTTCCTTCCAAACTGATTTAAATTTGAAGTATTTCCTTTATGATTTCATTCAGGTTAAATTTACACTACTATTTATTTGGGTTAAAACTAAGCTTGTAGAATGAATGTTTGGAAAATGAACAGTTACAAACAAAAATGTACAACTTGAGGGTATAGTTTATAGAAGACAACGTCAGATTGAACTGAAAGCAACTTAATCTTAAACTCGCTTTCAAAACTCATGGCTGTCAACAGGGTTTAAATGTAAAGCAAGCAATTTTTAATGTGTGTAGGCACTAGAGCTTGAATTTAATTTCAAACTAGTATTTTCCTAATTCACACTTCATGTGATGGACTTCTCATAACCAATAAAAACCATCTTTATTTATGTCAATCAGCATCAGCTTTAGTACTTGAACAGCCTCAGAAAAATACCACAGTAGCTGAGCAAGAACTGATCGTGGATCCCATGCCCTTTAGCATTGCATGTCACAGTTTCTAAAGGTGGCTTCTACTTGTGTGACCTCAATTACAAAGAATAAAAATCTTACTATTATGAATTAAACTAACTTCATTGTCTCTATCTGCAACTTCCATTTTGTTGTCCCGTTAACTACAAAAACAACCTTGTCATTTAAGTGCTCCATTTTAAGTGGTTATTGTTTATGCCAGCGTATGGAAAATGGTTCATTTCCTACTGTGAGTCCTTCTTACAATGATTGAAGTTTCTTGTATTCTAATTTTATTCCCAAACTTTGATTTCCGTGAATATTTTGCTCACACTTAAGTGATTTTACCAGAAAAACTTCATGAATCTACTTAGCACAACTTAAAGCATTCAAAACAACTGGTATTCAACTGAATCCATATTTCAAAGCTAACTGTCACTACATGACTTATCCTATAGCCTCCGTATTTTACCAGAAACATCATTTATGCATTTATTTTTTTTTAAATTTCTGAATTGTGACAGCTCTGTTAGAGATGAATGAAGTTGGTCCAGGATGAATCCAGAGATGAGTTGTCAGGAAATAAATTTATGTCATCAGGAATTAGTTGATTTTTGTTACGTATTTGATTTGTCATTGATTTCTAAATTTCTCCTATTGAGTCCTATCTTCACCTCTCATATACAGTATGGATTGACATGACAACTTCTTGCCAGGATATTACTTGAAGTCTAATGCTAGCTTGTTATTAGGAAAAAGAATGACAACTTTTCCAATATTCTTCAATGAAGAAACTTATAATTTCTCTGCAAAGTTATGAATCCAAAGGAGATCAAGTAAACCAGAGATTTCTGATGTTCACATTGTGCCTTACATTTGTAAGTCTCTAAATGTTGATCTTAAGCTAGATGTTCCTTTAAAACGTCTGTATTTAGTCAGTATTGGACAAGTATATTTTTAGTCTTGCTTGCATTGTTTCTTGAGGTGTACCCTTCATGTGATACCACAATGGTACTCTGCGCTGTTCCTGGTAAAAACCAATTCCTCTTCCATCAGAAAAAGAAAACAGTAGGGGGAATACCTACAGTTAGAGCCTTATTTATAAAATTAAGATTAAACTTCTTTCTTGTCCAAAATGCCTCCACTTTCAAAACAAACTTGCACGTTTGCCTTGCTGCAAGGTCTGTTATACACGTATCTTACAGCACCTCATAATTATCCGATCATAAAGGATTTGCTGTATTCTTTTAATAGAGAGACGGGGAAAATAAAAGAAAGAAAAATTGCTACACCCTGATACTGAATGATTGTTGGAACAACACCTAAGTTTCTGTTTCGCTATTAGAGACCTCTGATCTGCTAGAAAGAGAAAAAAAGTTTAATATATAGTTTTTGGGATCAGGTCCTTACCACGTTCACATCTCCATATCAAATGTCAGAATGCTCAGGCTGAAGTTCTGACACTGAGAATAAAAATGGGTTGCTGTCAGAGACCCTATCTACAGTATGATGCTGTATATTTATAAAAATTGAGACATTTAAGATACAGAAAATAAATACCTTCAAAAAAATACGTGAAAGTTGCAAAACTCTTTACATCAAACTGCTAATTAATTCGTGACCACTGGTTAAATTGTGTTCTCTTGTGTGTCTATGGTGGGTTACATCAGCAGGACTCAGAAAAGCAAACAAAAAGGCCTGTAATGAGCTACACAGTAGCAAGTACTTAAAGAAATGGCACTGGCAGTGACTCCATAATGTCTGTTTTGGCATACTTTGGAGCTAACAGAAGTGATTTTGACAGTGCCATATGCTCAGGAATGAAGGAACTCTCAGGGGATAACAGGTGCCACTCACTCTTTCTCTGGATAAGTTCATTCTTGAGAACTATTCAGTAAGACATTTGCCAAAAGGCTCTTCTGGAGTATCTGAAAAAGTCAGATTTGTGCAGGCAAACATTACAGACTGGGAAGGTTTAGGTAAGCTAGACAGGAGATTTAGAATTCTTGAAGGTCTTTTAATTCGCTTTACTTGTGTTGCAGAAGACTGTGGCTTTGCTATAGAACATTTGGTCAGAGTTCCTAAAAACCTAAATACAGTAAATATCCTGGGCCCCATCTAAGGAATGAATAATGCTGAATCTAACACCTTAATTTTCAAGAGAAGGGGATGATTTAGTAATTATCCAGATGAACAACTGCACCAGGAGTTACTTTAAATGATGCTAACGTAATTGTATCCTGCAAAAAAACAGCCAAAACAATAACAAAAAATACTTTGGAATCATTTGCACCAACATTTCTTCAACATTTGAGTAACTGTAGTCAGAGCTATAAATGAAACGCATTTAAGTCTGCATCAGAAAACTTGAATCAGTGAATCAATATTCTCATTTTATTTTCTGTTACAAGAGAAACAGACAAATCCATTCTTAAAGACAGCAACCCTTTCATATTTCTAAATGTAAAACACTAAGAGTACAATGCATAAGCAGTTGTATTCGTATTATCACTACATTACTTGGTTTACAGTAGATTCTATAAAATACAATTAAACAAAAAAATCACTTTTGACTTTACGGGGCAAAGAATATAGTTCCAACTCAGACTTTACAAAAGGTCAAGCCACTTAAAGTTGAACATTTAAAGTCTCAATAGAAATAGTATCTTTGAACAGGACCAAACCTGTGAATTCCTATTTTTCAAAATTTAGACATTGTAAACTTCTCAAACGAAAATAAAAGGTTACCTTGTTAAGTTTTGTTGGATTTTGCTTGTAGGTTTTTTTTTTATGTTGTTGTTTCTTTAAATTATAGAGTAGGTTCTATCATTGTAGCTACTAGAAAACAGCTACCCATATTTATAAGAAATAAAACAAAAGGCATGCACGAAAAGTACTTTCCATTTGCTAGAAAAAAATAAAAAGAGAACAATCTTTACTAGGTAAAGTAAATTCAACTGAGAAAACTACTGTACCAGGAACCTGAGAAAATATTTGGACATAAACTGATACAGTATGAGAGAACACTGAAGGTGCAGTAGAAAAATAATGTTGATAATTAAAGTAGAAAGATAATCAAGATTAGGCAATACTTCAGTGAACAAGCTCCCCACCTGAAATAAGGTGTTTTCTAGTTCAGATTCCCACGTATACACCCAAATACTGTTCTAAGTGTTTCTACCCAAACTTGACTTAGGATCTGAGAAATTTGATTTTCATCAGAATTAATGTGTTTCTCCAAAAAGTTTCAGGTAACCTTGTTTTACCAATGTTCAAAGAACATCCTAACCAGCTCTTGTAGCTGAAATTGATGAGTTGCCTTGAAAATAACTCACTTTCACAGTGACAATATATCACAGCAGAGTGGTTGATTTAAATAATAGGCGAAAAAACCTGATTTCATTGAACACCAACAACTGATCAAAAATTCTGTAGTTATAAATGGATAGTAAAATATGGGTCCACTAGGCAAAATGAACCCATAATCACCTTATGAATTAAAATAAATTTCCTGTGAAATTCATTGTTTAGATAGACATAAATTCTTCCAGAAAAAAAAAACCAAAACCTGTTCATTTTTGTGACATAAAGTAGGTTGTGAACAAACGAACAAGGTTTATTAACAGAGGCAATCTATCATATTTTCGCATGCCTGACACTTGGTTTTATTTATGTTATTTTACATTTAAAAAAAAAAAAAGTCTGTAGATAAACTAAAAATCCCTGTTACTGAAGTGCTAAGATTCGCTATCTTCCCACCTCAAATCATTCTGAAAAAGTTGTTGTAGTGCTACATTAGTAACTTTCATATAATTTCCGTTTTCAGTCACTACATTAACGGGTAACGGGCACAAGCTGGAACATAGGAAGTTCTGATCAAATACACGGAAAAACTTCTTTACGGTGAGGGTGCCAGAGCACCGGAACAGGCTGCCCAGGGAGGGTGTGGAGTCCCCTTCTCTGGAGACTTTCAAGACCCGCCTGGATGCAGTCCTGAGTAATGTGCTCTGGGCAATCCTGCTTTAGCAGGGGAGTTGGACTAGATGATCTCTAGAGGTCCCTTCCGACTCTGAAGATTCCGTGATTCCTTGATTCTGTGATTATGTGTTTCTGATCTTTAAGGTAATAGGTTTGTTTCTGTAATATGGCGCTAAGAAAGTATGATTGAAGATTTCTCTTATTACCCTACCTACTTTTCAATCCTCAGAAATCATCGCTTCCTTTTACATAGTTACATCTTGATTATGAGGGTGTGATTTTGTGAAGTAAGCTCGGAACTGCACTTTTAATACTTGCTGTTTTATTTGTACAAGCAGACTTAGAGCATGTTCTTATGCATTTATGTAAGGATGTCCTTTTGTGTCACTCTATTTGCATATACAATTCAAAAACGATATATCTTTTTTGTCAGCCCAGTCTGTTGTAAACATATATACTGACACACTGATATATTTATCTTCAAGATCTTTTATACTAATATTTATTGTAAAGATTATACTATCTCAGCCTATAATCATGAAAAAATGCAAAGGCTTTGATAGCACTTCTGAAAGATTCAAAAAAAGGTAAGATGCCATTCAAGTCCACGTGTTTGCACAACAGTTTAAGCTTGATGAGTCATTCTTAGGCACCATTACATGAAAAGGAATTATTTTCCTTCTTTCACATTCAAATACGTCTAGTTGTTTTGGAACTCAGTCATCAAGTACTGAACACATGACAGCTAAACAAGCTGCTGGTAGGAATTTTCTGAGGGTTAATCATAATCTCCACATAGGGATCTTTATAATAATGAAATATGTACTGCATTAAAATCCAAGAAGTAGAAAAATAATGCAGTCTACAGAGTGAGAATACACATATCTTATATCTGCATTTTTAGATGCCTACTTGCTTTAATAATTTTAAGAGGAGATGCAGAATCATTTGTACTAAATAAATAAAGATTTTGGAGTATTTCACCTCCTCCTGTGCAAGATTCTGGATAGTTAGGACACCAGCCAGGTAGAACCGCACTCTTTAGCAGTCAGACGCACCCAGTCCATTCCCAAGAGCCAAGCTCAGCAACAGCAGGACAGGGGATCTTAGATGGAAGCAACATACATTGCTTACTCTTCCTGGGATCAGAAATCTTGATCCTGGCACTTCTCTGTCAGGTGATTGCCCACTGAAATGAGATCTCAGTCCCTGCAGCGATTGGCTGGGGGGAACAGAGGACTGATATTTTACTTCGTATGTTGTCAGTAAGCTGGAGAAATAGGGTAAGCTTAGCACTGGGCTAGAACAACATTCAAAAGCTCTTCAGCACGTTGGTCACCTCAGATACATCACAGCCTACCGTCTGGCCACTTGGTTCTAATTTTCTTCCTACTGAAAACTTTACTTCTGCTTCCTTGTTAGCTTCTGAATTTAAGACTTCAGAAGAAGGAAGTGCTGTTTCTTTTAAAGGAGACATGAGAAATATGCAAGTCCATATGTTTGATGAGGAAGTGGCAGACAGAAGCAGAGCACGAAACCCAGAATCAACAAAAAAAAGACTACTACAAACTGTATGGAGTAAAAAAAGAATGAACAACAGGAAACTCATGCAGAGCTTCTGCCATTTTCTGTACATAAGTCTGGAATATTACAGTCTCTCTGGGAGAAAAAAAAAAGGACTGCCATAAAGCAGTTTGCTGTGCAGTGGCATTGAAAAGGCCAAGATATCCAAACAGGAAGCATCATGAAATTTATTGGCAATATCTCAATGAGAGCACACACCAGCAAAAATACTTGAGCAACAGCACTGGCAGCTGCCTGCTGAGAGAGAATTCTGCTAACAGAACAGTTGGCTTGGAAAGGGAGAAGGAGGAAAAATAGCTTCAGGGACTGGAAGCCAACCATCTCTTTCTTTCTCAGAATCAATCTCACTGAGAATCACAGAAAGTCGGTATACTGGGAGACACCACAGAAAATGAAATAACTTGAGCAGCTACAGCAAGACTTTGGAAATTGTTGCTCAACAGGCATGCTAAAAGAGCAACAAAGTCTAGTGAAATATGGACAAATTTTGTCTCTTGGAACTAAAGCGCATATAAGCCAAAGTCAAAAGAGTTGTCTATTTTCAAAGTTATTGAGGAATTTAACTCTAACCACAAAAGTTTTATGGTTTCAACTGGAATTGTAGAATCATTAGGCTGGAAAGGGCCTTTAAGATCATTGAGTCCTACCATTTAATTATAGTCAATTATAGTTAATAATAGTTAATTACATATATTTTCACTAGAAATGTTTAGAACCTTTCTTCATTATATATTTGAAGTGAGATAATTGAAGTAAGCCTAACCACCAGTGAATAACTAAAACTAACAGTATATTATTAATGAAGTCAAGTACCTGGGGGAGAGAGGAAGTCTACCTGTACTAGGACGTAGATGAGAAAGAACTTGGTGATCAGTATCTGAAACCAACTAATGAGTATCGTGTCTGGTGTCAGTCCAATACCAGAAAAAGGTGAGTATATTTGTCCTGTTTAGGACTATTCTGTATGCTTGTCATATACAAGTTATAGAATGTAAAACCATATTTTGCACTGAAGCATCCTCCTGAGTTACCAAGAATAAGGGAGTTCAACCTTCAGTGAGACTAGATGTCTATCAGCTGTTCATAAATGGGGATGATCTTACTCTAGAAATGATACTAGTGTTTGTTTAAAGAAGTGAAGCAATATTTTTGCCTTTAGCCATAGCTATTATAAGTACCAGTAAGTGTGAAAACTACTTATGATGTTATGAGCAAATATTTCATTGCATTTTGCTTCATCCTGGCTCAAGGCAAAGTGAGGCAATGAACTGATAACAACAAAGCCTGTGACATGGCCAATAAATCAACTGGAACATCTTACTGTGCATTTTAGATGCCCGGTATATTGTCTGCTGTATCAAAAGAGGGACACAACAGGCCCTTCTTTGAGCTGTATAGCCCAAAAAGTGTACTAAAAAAGGATGAATTTCCCTCACATTCTGACATGTACTCTGGGCTGCATGTTTATTCTGATGCTCACAGGAAGTGTGCCACAGTGGGGAAAAAAGTGGTGAAGGAATGCTCATATCAATCTGAGAAAAGAAAAAGTGCTGTGCTTACAAAATGCATTCATTTTCTGTGGCAACTGTTCATTGAAAAACTTCTCCTGGACCTACCAGAAAGTTATGAAAAACACTATGGATATTATCCTTGAAAAGAACATGTAGTCACATTGGAATAAAGACAGGTATCTCTCTTCTATTAGTTTTAGGAGAACGCTTTAAAAATTCAAATCTAATTTTTTCTGGCTAGTAAAAATGGAGTATTTTCATTCACAGCTTTTGTGGGTACTATCAGCTTTTTTTATGTAATATGAGGTTAGAATATCAATCTCAGTATTTTAAACCACAAGGAAAAAATATGACAGGAGGAGAATCACTACGACTGTGTATATCGTAATAGTTAATGGCTATTCTATGATTTGTAAATGAATGCTCTTCCTCCTGGTTTGACCTCTGCTAGATGCATGTCACTTGGGCTTGGAAAAAAATCTGAAATATTTCCTAATTGTGGCCTGGATAAAGGGAAGAGGAAGAAAAAATAGTCCAGAGGCAGGGGCAAATTATTAAATAAGACAATGTGCTTACAGGTAAATTTAAGGATTAAGTCTAGTTTAATTATTTTTATTTTCTTATTAAAATAATAAATGCCTCTCTTGAGTGAATACTACACAGACGTGAATCATTTTTTGTTAACCTAGATGCTGTTAACATTCCGTGGATACTACCAGTTTATGCCACTCGTTCCCCCAGGACTAGATTTCATTGTGCTTATTCATAGCAGTTCGTGAGTTACTATGCATGAAGATTAAATTATTCCAATGAGACCACTCATAAAGAAAGAAGAACCAAAAAGAGTGAATGTGGAAGAATTTGATTTCTTATAATCATGGTGATACTTTAATCCAGCACTTTAAAATTTTCCTCTGCTTGCATTCCATCCCCTTGAAAACTTCGATATCCATTACAATCTTTCAGTAGCAGTCTACCTTCTACTCGCTTTAATAGAAAATGTTCAGGTAACTGCAAGACATTCTTAAAACAGACGAGAATTTAGGTGGAAAAGGAAAATGTATGGACACTGCAAGCAAGGACAGGTGACTTGGGAGAACTACAGACATGCTGTTCGCCACTGTAGGGAGAAATTCATGTGGCCAAAGCTAGAGTGGAGTTCAAGCTGGCCAGTAGTGTGAAAGACGTCAAAAATGGATTTTTAAAATACACGAACAGCGAAAGGAGGATCAGAGATAACACTGGTCCACTACTTGATGAGATCAGTCACCTCACAAATAGGGACTTGGTTTCTTCAGCTTAGAGAAGGGAAGGCTGAGGGGTGACCTCATCCCAGTCTACAACTTCCTCAAGGTGGGCAGTGGGGAGGGGGTTGCTGATCTCCTCTCTCTGCTGACCAGTGATAGGGCATGAGGAAACGCTATGAAGCTGTGTCAGGGGAAGTTCAGATTGGACATTAGCAAAAGGATCTTCACTGAAAGGGTGGTCAGTCAGTGGAACAGGCTCCCCAGGGAATTGTTCATGGCACCTAGTCATGAACCAGAGTTCAAGGATTGTCTGGATGACACTTTCAGTCATACGGTTCAGTTTTATGTAGTCCTGCGAGGAGCAGGAGTTGGACTTGATAATCCTTATGGGTGCCTTCCAACTTCAGATATTCTATGATTCACCTAAAACAAATATAGAAGTAAATACTGAAAAATATAGGCAAAACCCCAAAACAAAACAGGATGGAAGACCAGTACAGCTTTCACATGAATACAGCATTAAATATTCTGGTATGACAGCCATTTCCACAGTAAAGAAACTTTTACAATTATGCTAGGATAACAGCCATCTGTTCTGGGTAGCAGTTAACTATAGCTCAAACTTAAATGAATTTCCACAGTGCATGTGTGAAATCTTTGACTCATGCAATAATTTCTTTAGTCACCATGCACATGAAAGGATCTCATTCTTACCAGCCCAGATATTTACACAGGTACCAGATATTCTTGTACTGGCAACGGGCAGTTGCAAATTTGGTCTTGCTTGTTCAGTTTTCCCAGTAGCTTTCACTGCTCCTTTTTATAGTTTTCTACACTTATCTCACACCAACCGAGGCACTGTGAGCATCAAAACATTTTTGCTGTTGCTTTCCCTCTCTTTCCTTTTACAGATACAGAAAATGGGGCTGCTATATGTTTTACTCCTTCTTGGTTCACTTGTTATTTATGCAGTGCTTTCTTCTTTATAGGGAGTAACTCAGTTTATAGTAGCTAGGACTATGACTCCAGGCAGCATATTCTGGGCTTTTTTTCATGTCCAATATTGCCTCTTTCCAGACTCATAATAGCATCCGTACCCTAAAATAGCTAGTTTTTAAGCTTACAGTATTCTGCTCCTAAACCAGTTCACCTCTCTCTTGTTAACACCATCCTTTTTTTTTTATTAACTGTTATTAATGCATTGACTTCTGTTTTGCTTTATTACCTGTACTAGTTGACAAAAGGTTTGAAGGGCAATCCATTTTCACCTATGATCTTTCTCATAGTTACTAAGCTATTTTTCTGCAGCATCTTTGGGTCTTTCCTCTCAAAGTCAAGTGTTTCTTCAGCTATAGAACAGTACTCTAAGCTTTCAAGCATATTGGAATGAGTGGGACATTATACCCAAGTCACACAGTAGCATGACTAAGATTGCTTTTTTTATGGGAAGTAGAGGAGGCCTAATAGCTCACAGCTGGCAAAATGAAGAAATCTTCCTCATACTTCTGCCTCCTCCCCCTCACCATGAACCACATTATGCATATTTCTGGCCCTTCTGTAAGCTGCTTTAACATTATTTCAACAGAAAATAGTCCAAATATTTTCCCCTACATAACAGTATATTAAAGCAGACATTAAAAGGTCTAAGATACGAAAGGGCTGGCACACAGTACAGTAAGAATGCAGGACTGTTGATAGAGAAAGACTAACAGAAACATCTTGTTTAGCAACAGTGAATTGTTAGATTACCTGTCTATACTTTATGGAAGTGTATCGTCTGTCAAGTGAACTCTTTTTTTATCAAGGAAATCTACCTAAGATAGTGTTTCCATAGCAAGATGGCAGACTGAATGTGTTCTATAAATGACACTTTACCTCACCAGATGTGTGACACGGCCGATTCACCCACATGGCCTTGAAAACCACAGAAACCTTCACAGGACCAAGAACAACAAAACAGCTTTTTTCCTTCCACGGCCTAGAGTTGCTATATGTCAGCAACCTCTGTGTCAACAGAAGTCACTGTCATATCAAGGGACATTACTATAGCATGGGAACAAAACCTGAACTGTTCAGGTAGCTGTGCAGTCAGAATGGCCGCCTTAATGAATCCCAGACATGACAAGTTCAATCTGTTCTTTCCTATACGTAGCTGGATACATTGTTTTCCCACACTTCTCTTCTATTACATGTTTATTTTTATAAAAACATTGTCAATAACAGGGAGAATATTTCTTCAAAGAATCAAATTCTAGCAAGTCTTTTAGTCTGAACGTGCAACATGTGTGTGTCTGTGCATATGTGTCTATACACACATACACATGAATACTCAGTTTCATGACACAGTTTAGCAAACCCTCCATTATGTTTTATTGTCCAGAAAATGGTTCTGAGATTTTTTGACTACATTCAGGCAATTTCCTGTTCTGTTCATTGGGTAGCTTAGTCTACAAAGTTCATGCACATCATGTGTCTTATGCTGGTGGTTTTAATTTCAGTCATTTTTCTACTGTGAATACTGAATATGTAAGCTGAGAAAGCACTTAATCAAGAGGTCTGTTACCACTGTAACCTGACAATAAGGGCAAAAGAAGAGTGTTACATCTTGACAGTTGTCAATGACATTATAGATTTGAAAGTTGAATAGCAAGGTAACCTCTGTACTCCTAGAGTTATATGATTAACTTCAAAGATGAACCTTTGTTAAAAAGCTCTGACCTTCTCATAACATTTTCAGATTGATTGGGGTTTTTTCTAGTGTGAAGATGGTTTTGGTTTCCCCACCTCAAGAGCTGTGTCACAGAAATATCAGGCATCCAATGTGAATTAAAGGGTAAGTTTCAAGATATCAATCAGGTTAACTAGTACCTATGTTTGATACTGCTTAATTAGCTGATAATTTCTTCAGTTTGATCTTACCTTGTTTTCAATCAGTAAATTCCTGGTATCTGCTTGGACTTATTCCTACAGTGAAGTATTCCACCATGTTATTGAACAGTCTGTTGTTTCTTTTTGCTTTGAGTACTCAACAGTGGAGAGAAATGTTTTCTTTCATAATGTTTTTCCCATATCACTCTTGGAGAAAACGTAAAAATTGCTTGAGATTTTTTGAAAAAATACCTTTAAACAATAAAGAGAGAATGTTCCACCTCATAAAATCCAACAGCTTAACAGCTAAAGCATGCTGTGGCAGTCCAGCTAAAAGACCCGTCTCGAAGTTCCAGGTTCAGCTGTTGGTGTAGAAATCTGAAACCAGCTTTCTAAATATCTCAGTGTGAATTCTTATATATTCATTTCGTATTATGCTTATATGAGAAAAAGCTGAGACCCTTTCAAAAAGAGATTGTTGAAATTAATCCATTTTCATTAATTTCTGGTCCTGAAAAATTAGCAATTGCCAGCAAAAACTATCAAGAAAATGACAAAGTAAAACAAAACAGAGAACTTCTTCCATGTTTTTCTCTTCTATATACAAAAGTTATGAATGAAAAAGTGCTATACTTAAAGAGAATTTGATCACTGTGCAGTTAGCTTATGCTTAACATAAGAACACGTGATAGTGTTAGGAATAAATGTACAGTAAAAATGTTTGCAATTATCCTTTAAGAAGTTATTGTTCCCATTTCCCCATTTATTGTTTTGAACTAAGACTTTGTTCTCAGCCTCTTTCCCTTCAAGAAAACAAGTTATGGCCTTTCAATTTAATTTTTTTCTCTGAACATTCGCAAATATAAAAATCACATATTACCGTTAGAAACCCCTTTATCTCCCCTGTAACTTGATTCCTATGCGTAGAGTGTCATTAAATTAACACCATGTTTAGAGAATTTTGCCAGTCATCTCTATCATACAAGTGAAGTTCTGTCTTTTATTATCTTTCTGTTACTGCCTTCCAGTTCTTTCAGTCAAAAGTCTAAAACTGCATAGCAGATGTATTTTCCTGACCTGACCTCTCTGTTCAGCTAATTGGCTATGCTATTTTTTTAGCAGTTGATTCAAAAGCATAAGATGCTTTGTTTTATGATATGATATGATATGATATGATATGATATGATAAAAAGGCATAAAAATCCATATTTATGCATATTGTCTAATGACATTTTCTTTTCTCTCAGTCTTTCAAAATGTATGAAGAAGACAAAGATGCTGCTGACTGTCTCCATAGAGACACCATGACAGTATCATGAGAAAACATTTTTATTTCAATACCTAATGGATTTGCCTCCTGAGCAAAACCACTCAATAAGAAAAGTGCCAGGAATAGAAAAGCCATTCATTACAGTGTGCAGCTCATTGTGATCTGCATTGGCTTGGTCTGTGATAAGTGATTTAGCACAGTGTTTAGAAATGTTGGAGAAATAGATTATTTTTTTTTCAGATTTGTTTACTTTGCTGGATTCAAGGCTTATTTAAGTTCATAGTCTGGTTAAATGACACAAAAAAGCAGCCTATTTCTCTCAATATAGGAAAATGAATATTTTTCTTGGCCCTGGAACAAAACTTGGTTAAAAAAGGAAGCTATTTATTCGGGGAGGCATTCTGTATAATTTAACTGATAACTATCAGAAGGGGTTTTTTGCTTCAGAAAGTAGAATTGGAAATATGTGATGACTGCTTGCAAGACTACCACTCTAAACCAGAGTTTGCATGTGAAGTCAAGGCTATGCACAAGCTAATATGTCAGAGCTGCATTTTTACATTCTGAAAGACAGAGGCAATGCAGAGTCTTAAAATTTTTCAGTACTTTAAATACATAAATGTTTAAAAGAAGTTCATCACCTCTAAATGTCTTCCTTATTAAATATTTCTGATAACTCTACAAAGTACAGTGTGGAGTTACATAGCGCATATTAATGCACAATGGAGTTTTATAGTACATGTTAAACAAGTCAATTCATCATGTGAACAGAAAGAGAGATCAAAACAGAACCAAATATATCCTTCTCCAGTTAATTTAGGCATCTTAAACCAAAACTGATTCAGTAAGAACATATGTGATTTGGAAATTTTTAACTTACTACAATGTTTTAATTTACTTCCGCATTTTTTAAAGTGTGTAAAATGGATTTTAACTCACTGGATGAATTTTAAGTCTTCTGCGATATCAATTCATTCTTGCAAGGAATTTCAGGTAAAAAGACATTTCAGACTGGTATTTCTGTAGTTATAACATTATCAAGAAACAATGCCACCTGAGTGAACTTCAGCTCTCCTGTTTTTTAACTAAATATACAGTGATTTTGAAAGGGGATATTAACTTTAATTCTACTGTTACTGCTGAGGTTACATATCACTCTTTTCACTCCCATTCCCTCTTGTGGATATGAACAGACTTCCAGAAAACTCTTGCTAAAAAACCCCAAGCCATACACCATCATCAATTTAGAAGCACTGAGATGACTTCCTTCAAGTTCCACTCCTTTTTACAATAGTGTAAAATAAATCAAGTTCAGTCAAGACACCTCAACTGGCAGCTCAAAGACAGAGAAAAAAAGTCCTCTTCCCACTTTTCCAATTGTTTTAAAATAAAGATGTGTTACAACATGTACAAAAAATTAAACCAGAGCACTGAGCATCCCAACCAGCTCGGTAACACTGAAGTATTTGTTAAGCCATCGAAAAACAAAGAGCACTGTTACTTGTCATTGTATTACAGTAAGACTTGTAGACGTTTCTGACTGCAGTACAATTTCAAGTAGTCCCATTTACTTTAATAGGGTAAAGCCTGTCGTGGTTTTGGCCAAAGTGGCCAATGGCCAGCGACAGATGTTCCCTCCCAGCCTCTCGTGTACGGGGAGAAGGGGGACAGATAAAGAGAGATTTACAAGTTTAGAAGAAACTAAACTATAATGAAATATTAATAATAAGATAAAAAGGAAAACAATGAAATAGATACAGTATATACAAAACTGTATTAAGCTCCGAGGATGATGTCACCGGCAGGCTTTGGGGAAATCCCATGCTGGACTCAGTGACGGGTGGGAAACGGGTTCCAGAGTTGGAGTCAGCAACACACGGATCAGGATCAAAGGCAGATGAACCGACAGCGTCCTCCTCGGACGTCAGCCATTGAAGGAAGAGAGTTGAACCTTTGATCCCTCAGCTTTTATACTGAGCATGGGGCAGATGGGATTGGATACCCCTGTTGGTCAATTTTTGGTCACCTCTCCTGTCTGCTCCTCCCTGCAGGTGGGACCCCTCTATGCTTTTCTGCTTCTGACCCTCCAACGGGCAAATAACGAAATTAGCTGACCTTGGTTGTTACCGCAATAAGTACAGTCAAGAGCCTTTCTGCATACCATTCCTTGGCACAAACTGCCTTATCCCTCTGAACGAACCGCTTTAGACACAATATGCTGTTAATTTCAGAGAGTTAGAAGAGGCCTAGCTAAGCAGTAAAAGCTACTAAACAGAAAGTTGGTTCTGTTTTACCCCAAACCAGGACAAGCCTCACAATTTGATGTGAGATGGCAGTAGGAGAAACATTTAGGTTTGAAGTATTGGGTAGAAACCGCAATTTGCTCTGGGAGAAGGGAAGAAGTAAATGAAATATAATTTCATTTCTTCTAGTATAAGATAAAGTGTTAACTACAGAATTCTTTAGTTGGCTGAACAGGAGAAGCATAACACTACTATTAGATTATTTCAGACCCTTTTGAGCAAATTATAATAAACCAAGAATCCTACTGTTTTTGTGTTTTGAACTAAGTGCTTGGATTCTGAAATTTCCAAGGGACCGTATGAAGTGAGTTTGATAATAGTTTGGGGAGTCGACAAGAACAAAAATAAGCTAAGAGGACACACTAGTACAGTTCAAAGAGGAAAAAAGAAACAAAACTTTTTGGGCAAGAACATGATAAATACTAGCCACTTAACAAATTCAACTTCAGTTCATTGCATTAAATTAATAGTTTAGTTATATGGCAAATTAAAAGGTAAATGAGTGGAACAAAGGAACTAATAACTGACTGGAAAAACATTGTGACAGTTCCATGTTCATCTTAAATAGAGAAAAGAGTGTAGAAGCTTTGAAGAACTACTTAAGAGGAAATGAGCAGTTTGTTTATGTTCACCTTTATTGCGCTGAAATCTGAAGCACAGAAAGGAGAACACTTCAATAAATCAAGACTGAACTTGTTATAATGGCAAAAAAGAAGATTATTTGACCTTGTATTTTGCTTAACTTAAAAAGAAACAAACAAAAAAACTTAAAATGTTTTTTTAAAACCCACCAGAGCAGTGTACATTAACATATGAATGAACACCCTCCTCCTCTATTTCTTTCCACTAGTTGCTCATTGGCGTAGAAGCATCAAGAAGAAACTCAGATTCACTTCTCACTGGTCATTAGGAACATTTTTGGATATTAATGGAGAGTAAAGAGAGAATCTTGAGTTTCCAAAAGTATCCAAAAATATTATGCAAGATATGCAGAGTTTACTCCTTTTATCCACACATAAATTCAGAGCTGTGGGCTACAGTCTGGACCCAGAAGAATTAAGAGACCTCAAAACTTTTGATAGCAATGCTAATGGCTGTCTTATAAACGATGTTCCAGACTGGAAAATGGAGCTGCAGCAGCCTTATCTTCATTGGGCTGCTAGATTGGGCCCCTCCTAACATTCTTTAAGGATTTGTCTGCATATCAAAGAAAATATGCTTGCAAAATTTTTTCCTTTTGTCTTAACTGAGAAAAAGGCTATTGGAAGTGATACTACTACTTAAAATTACAGGTGCTGTTGCCAAGGTACCTATAGTCTATATTCCTATGTCATCTATGGACATTCATCCCTTCATCCATGAAAAGTGGATTTTTAAGTTCCCATTGATTAACTCCAGCAAATACATGAGTTATGCTAAAGCAGTCTAGTATACTGTTTGGTGTAAACTACTTTATTAAATTCTTCCAGTTTATATATATACCACTTTGTCTCCTCCATTAGTCCTATCACATATATAACATTACAGAACACAGCTTTAAACTACAAATGATGGAGTTGAACAATAACATTTTAAGCTAAAAATAACAAGAACTTATTATTGTAATCTCTCACAGGTCTCCGTGATACTCTCTGCTAAATGGAAAGCCACCAACAAGTTGCACTTCAAGTCTGTCAGAAGAGTGTCATCCCTATCAATTTATGTCAAAGGCCAAATAGGCATACTTATCTGAGAAATACAAAACAAAATGCAGTACTTCATTGCATTAAAGAGACACTTCTGTTGCTTGGGAGTCACTTAGAAATGCAACTATTTCATTTTCTCACAAAGTAGCTGGGATCATGTACTTCTCTGTTATGTTTTCCATTAAGTTGTCAAATCAGTGACAGATTATTTAATAACAATTTTTTATTTCATATTGCAAAACTAATTCAGGGACTTATGTTCATGAACTGACACTTTTTGCCTTAGTTTTCTATGTTCTTTTGTCTGTATGACTTCAGTTTAAAAATACCTTGGATTTATCCTGTGGTGAGGAAATCTGCGATTCTGAAGTGATGGTATCACAGAAAATTATATAATGTTGTAGTGTAAGACATAAATTTTATAATACCTTACAAACATTTAAGAGATAAACCACTTCAGAATAGTAATGATACTGGAAGCAAGAACACTTAGCTCTAACACTTTGTATCAGTTAAGTGATGCACAGTTACATTTGAAAAATATGATCTCCAACTGTGTAACATGTGTTGACCTATATTCCATACTATGTAGTGAAAATATAAATCAAGTATGAGGAAAACGCCTTTATCAGACAAGAGAAAAAAATGGTAAAATTCCCTAAGGAAGATGTCAGTCATTCACCAGGACAAATGCATAGGTTACATATAAAGGTTTGTGATTACATTATAAAGTACAGAGTAAAAGGTACGAGTATTCCCCTGTTCCTCACCAAAACCAAACACAATAAAATTCAGGTTAGCATCTGCTCAAACATTCAGTTTTTTGAGGTCTGGCTTATGAATGTTATCTTAAAGTTTTCAAGGAAGAAAGGGGCAAGGGAGGAAAGAACTATTTCCTATTATAAATTCCAAGTTTCCTATTAGGAAAGCCAGATTATGTTTGACTTTAGGTATCCGTATGGGATTTAGGAATTATTTTGTTGTTCTATGTTGAGGAAAACTGTGGCTGCAGTGAGAATGTTTTGAAAAACACTGGATATGCTACTCACAAAAGCCCTAATAGGAAAGCATACTATGTTCTTTTCCAGGTGGGAAATAAAGTCATCCCAGTAAATCAAATTACAGGCTGATTTTCAAGGGCAATCAGAGTGTACACTGTTATGTTTGAAACATGGAAGTATTGAGAACTTGAACAAAAAAAGCCAGAGCTACAAACTGAAATAAATGGAACATTTTGTCAGGAGCATGGAATGATTCACACACACTTCAGCGGGGTTTGCTGGAATATAATTTCTGATATATCTCTCTGTATATTTTATGTGCTCATCCTAGATTTAGTTCTTTAACTTTAGACATTAATATTTTTTTTTTTAAATATCATATTATATTATCAAATAGTTTAAAGTTACCAGTCAGTAACTGAGTCATTCAAGTCTGAAAAGAAGGGTTTAGTCTAAGAGAAATAATTTATTCTAGAAAAAGATCATGCCAACCTGAAGATTTCTGTGAAGAAAAACTGTCCAGTATCTATAATGAGACTGAAGCTCGGTCTCTCTGGATAGCCAGATGGGGGATCCGAGCTGTGGAGTCCTATTCTGCTATAAATGCAACTTACTGAGTTGGGATTCAAGCATCTCTATTAACAATTCTGTCACTTCCGCTCTTCTTTTCCTTGGACCATACTATAGATGACCAAAAGAGAAATGTTCCATTTTAAGCAGAAGAAAAATTGTTAATTGAACCAATGCAAACTTTTTCTTCCAAGAATCTATCTATCTCTCAGAACCTATTGTTTTGGAGTTTTTATGTCAAATCAGTCTATCACCCAAGAACATTTCTACAGTGCTAGTCTATGTGAAATTTCAAATATAGAAAGACGGGAGTAAATCCAAGCTGGTTAATCTAACTCTTTTTTTATTTATTTTTTAAGTTGGGCAGGCCCAACACAACAGATCACTTCTGGAATACATCTATAAATTACACAGTGAAAACCCCCCTCATCTTTTAATCCACAGATTTCTCCATTTCATTAGTAACTAGCAACATCCAATTGAACTGCTAGTACATTTTCCCAGAACACTTTCAGAATAGCCTTATTTGTCCAAAAGAGTTTGAATGGAAAGAAGAGACAATTAGGGGGAAGGGTGGTAGAGAGAGAAAGCCCACAAGCACATTTCCATAAGAATTCAAACGAGGTTAAAAAGAAACCCATAGCCCCCTGACATTTTCTAGGGTGGATAAAAAAAAAACCAACAAACTACTAACACTCAAGTATTTATTGTGGTTGTATGGTAATTCAGCATGGCAATACTATGGATCCAAACCAACAAATTTCTGACCTTTAAATACAGCAACTCAGTTCTGTTCCAAGACTTTTCTGCATGTGTGTGTGAGAGATAGGGATAGAAATTGTGTGCATGTACAATGAAAGACAGAGAAATCTGACAGGATATATATTTAAAAGATGCTCCTTGGCTACTCCAGATGCTAGGAAATGTGAACCCTGTAACTCTTTTTAGAAGCTAGTAAAACCTCAATCTTTTTTGAGAATGCGTTTGTTACACTACTGTTCAATTAGACTCCATCTTGGATGGAGAGGCAATACACATGGTTTATCAGCCACGGCTGTATTAATGTGTAGGGGAGGAGACAGATGCTATCACTTTGTCAAGTAATACTTGACAAACAGTTATTCCTACAACAGGAAGAGTGGATGACCTTGATAATATATATTTCAGTCACTCCATTATCTCTTCAACTGAGATAAAGAATAAGGTGAGTAAATCAGACCATCCCTGTTCACGAGTCAAAGAACAGGATTCTGCACAATTTTCTTTCTCCTGTCTTTACTACTGGGAATGTCAATAACTATATGAACTTAAGGTACTTTTTAAAAGCCCATTTTTTTAAGGCTAATTCCACAATGTTCTTAAAAATACTTTCTGCTCATTCTAAAGCACAATGTTAACTTCTTCACTATGCTAAAAGAAACAAAACCTCAAACATACAAACACCCAAAAGTCATTTGTAAAATTGATAAAAAGAACCCAAAATTCTCAGGGCTTTCCAGCACATACAAGTGTGCTTTTTGAGATGCATTAGAAGCCAGATTTGTACCATGCAAGTAATAGCTGGGTGTGTCATTAAACTAGATGTTTATTCCAGAGCATATCATATTTACTCTTCAGCATACATACTGTAAGCAAAAAGGGTATTACTGATTTGAATAAAGCTAAGTAAAGAATTGCATTCAGTATGAATAAAGTTGACAGAAGCTAAGATACCACAAGGTCAGATTTTGCTATGCTTAGTAAGTAATTTTAGTAGTGAATTATCCTTATTCAAGACTAATTACTTCTAAAAGGTAAAGGTTGGAAACATTAGCCAAAAAGCTAGTTCCTTGAAATACTGAATTTGCTACCAGAATAATTGAATTCATTGCAGGTTCTGAAAATTAAATTTATTCAGGTAGATTCATGTACCCACTCTCCAGACTTGTTAAATAAAGAACTCACATACTTTTGTATGTTTAGATGTGTGGGTAATCCGAACTAAATGGATAAACACAATGACAGCCATGCTATCACTATGTCAATTCAGAAGAAGAAAATTTCTAGGATGTGCACAGGCAATAAAGAGGGATGGAAATAGGCAATAAGGAAGATAAGATGTACAAACACAGAATGACATATTTTCCAAAATGTTTCTGTCTTTGGTTAAATTACAGGAATTACAATTCTCAGGCATTACATTTTCAACCATGAATGGATTTTTTCAGAGACAGAATTTCCTTTTCCTGCCTATTTGCAAAAATATTCATTCAAACTCAGCATTATACTGAAAAACTGTTTTCTTAGTAAATGTGTGACTGGCTGACATTATTGAAAGCTGAATCTGGGCAGCCAGCTATTGGACTTGAATTTTCAGAACAAAAATTAGAGATGGGAGATAGAATCCTATTTTTACAATAAAAAAAAGATTGAGAGCACACATTCAAAACTTAGTATCTTTCTTTTTTTGACTGATGAAGCTTCCTTTGCAGCCTTAGTTAGTAATCTAGCTATTATAAATATGTCTTATATGAACATTTAAATAGGAATATATCAAAATTTTCTGTGTGGCTGTTGCTTCAACTCATAGAAAAGATAATGAATGAAGCAAGAAGACATCAAATGTATTGGCTGCACTAACTATATATTATCTTTGTTAGGACATGTAAGTCTGTGATAACTTATATATTATATTATTATATTGTACTCTTCCCATAAAGTAAGAGCTAAGTCAGTTCTGGTAAAAGAATGTAAATAGTAGTCACTTGGGTCACTGAAATGGAAGCCTAAAATGTAAAGGCTTTTTGCAGATGCTGATAATAATAAAGCTAATACAAGTAATAATTACTTGCACCCCTAGCTATTAGGGCATGGCAATTTTACTCAGTGAGAGGACAGTAAAACAGCAGATAAAATTTTACATATGTGCCACAGATGTATTGTGAGCTGACCATAACAACTCAAACAGACTTGAGGTTATGTGGCCTGTTGTTCATTTGTTGTAAAAAAGTCCAAACACTGCCAACAAAACTCAGGAATTAACAGGAAAGATACACAAACAAAATAAAACTTCATTGTGCTATGGCATTAACCCATGCAATGCTAGTGTCAGAATTTTGTGCATAGTTCAGGTTCACATCACAGAAATGGTGCAGTAGAACCAGTAGATAGGGTAGAACTCATAGAAATTAGGAAAAGGTCTACGAGAAATATCAAGTATATGAAATGGCTTCTGCTTTAAGAACAGTAAAATAGACTATAACCATTCAGCTTGGAAAAGAGATAACTGAGGAAATGAGACAGATGCCTACTTGTTCCTAGGCAGCATAGAGATGAACTGGAGTCAATTTTTCACCTTGTGCTAGGAGGCTGAGGTGCTTTTACCTTGTAGTCTGAAAGGAAAAGAACACTGATTGTGCAAAGAAAAGCAAACTTCAGTTAAACTGAAATACAAGAGAACTTTACAAAGTGGAGATTAGCTTATTCTAAACTGTGAATCTGAAGTCACCTTAAAGTCAAATATCTTTTACCTGAGGTCATGAAATACCCAAGATGTTCTAAACATAACCATATCCTTTTCAATATATTTACGAACCTTAGTATTGTATTGGGAATCTAATTATAATAAATCAGAAAAAGGAAAGAAAAGCATAACTTTTGCCTATATCTAGCAACCCTAAAAGCACATTGTTTCTTTGTAAGATGTGTCTTTACTAAGTTCTGTGATTTTATGGGGTCTTTTCATTTGAAATCAACTTCCCTTTTGTTTTATATCGTGATATTTCCCCATATTGAACTCGCCATCACAGTTGGATATGGAATAGAGAGAAAAAGAGTTCTGAAAACTTATTAAGTTTTAAATTGTTTAATTTTTTTAAATGGTATTTTCAGATCACAGTAAATTGAGCAGCTGGAAAGTACTCGTTAGGCTATACCATTATCAACCACTGACGTGAAATAGTTGTGTGAGAAAGAACTTATTCTTCTTTTTAGATTTTAGGTCAATGACACAGCTTTTTTTATTTCAAAAGGGAAGCAAACAGTCTTCTAAGAAAATTGCTGGAAAGAACTGGGATTCAGAATCTAAGAAAATTGCTGAAAACAACTGATATTCAGCATTTTCTAATAGACTTTCAACAGTATGGAATATTCTGAATACAGTTTTAGTTTTCAACTGTAAAAAAATTAAATTTGCTGTTAAAAATTTAAGGCTGTCTATAAGCTATATATCTATAGTTATCCTTATTTAGTAGCTCTGAAGCAGCTGCTTATTCAGCAGTTTTAGTGAAGGAAAAAAAACCTGCCCTTTTTGTAATTCAAACGGCACAGAAAATGTCTGGAGGCAAAAGAGTGTCCAAAATGGATTTGATCAAAATATAAGGGCTAAAAGTAGAGCTAGAAAACAGCACTATTTTCAGGTTTCATGATATAAGATAGGTAAAGTCTATTTTTAAGTTTTATTTTTAATTTCAAGATAACTGTAAATTTTCAGATTTTTAGACAATACTGTGGTCCACAGTTACTGACAGCTATGCTGGAACTAACTTCTCAGCTTGCTTTGTGTACTTTTCATGCTCAAAATAATAACTTCCACAGCTTTTCCCATACTGAAGAGATGATGTTAAACTATGGAGCAGACAAAAGGAAAAATCAGGAAAATAAGTAAGTGGAATAGGGGAAAGTGCTCCAAATTTTGACTTATTCTCATCACATTATTCACTAGTCAGGAAAAGATAAAAGGAAACAAGTGCAAAATTATTTTTTTTTAAGGGACCTATACACAGAGGAAAAAAAGACATTTAATGAAAAAGGTTGTTTTGAGAAATACCTTTTTGCAACATTATAAAATGTTACTGGTCAAAAATGTATTACCTTATCTTCATTAACACTGCTAAGCAGGAAAAGAAAAGTAGTTTAAACCAGCAGTCAGAATGTCTGAAGTTATATATTTATTATACATATTATGTATTATTATCTTATTGATCTATATTTATAGTGATTTACTCATCTATTATATGGTTACATATTTATTAAGTATAAACATATTTGCATAGTTATGTATATCTATATCTGTGTGTGTATGCATGCATATGCCCTTAACACCTTCAAGATTTCTACTACTCTCCTATGAGACTGGAAAAAAACCCCACGATCTTCCACCTTTCTGAGGGAAGGAGTTATGGAAGCACAGGACAGTTTTAGGTTCTACTGATGTTCTAGATTTGGTAGGATAAATATGTCAGCAGACCTACAGAGATCCTGAAACTTGGTGTCTGTTTCACCCTCACAGCTCCCACAGATTTGTAGTGTAATGACAGACAGGTTCAGTGCTAAACAGAAAATCTGAAAATGTTGAATTTAGGCAGACAATGCACCACTGGAGATACAAATAATACAACGGAGAGCATTCAGATAAATGTGACTCATTACATAGTCAGCTGGACCTGCCAAGCTCTTTTGTGCTGCTCAGAAGCACCTCTTCAGTAGGATAACTCTAATTAAGAAAACTGTCCAGCATCCATTCCCTGAAGTGGAACATAATTACTATAGGGCAAGAAATACCAGTATTTTCTATTAGTCTCTAAACAAAGTGACTATATTGAGTTTACTGCATTTCTGAAGCATCCTATGGACACAATGCTGAACCTACACTTATGGTTTAGTAACTGTACTCTGTTCTGGTCACATATGGGAGAACTGGAGAAGTAGATGAACTGCTGATAACTACTGCTTATGCACTAGCAGGAAAATGTTTCCAGAGAGGGTAGATATTATTGATATTATAAAGGACTAATTAGAAACTTTCCCATAATGACACTGTTTTCATCTCTCATCATGCTAGATTTTTTCCTCATCTTGTCAAAAGCACTATGTAAGAATGTCATTGCAAGGAGGGCCACGTTGTGAAGAAGATCCTTGTCTAAAAGAAAGAAAAACCAACCAAAACCCCCATGAAAGTATCTTCAGAGGGAGGAGTAAATACACCTGCCTTATGTCCCAGCAGAACATGGCAAACAATATACCCAGATGCAGTTCAGGAAAGTCGACTGGGTGGAAGGTGACTGGTTTGAAAGAGGCAGATCTAGAATTTAGCAGTCATGAAGTGAGGCAGGTGACTGTTCCTATCGCAAAGAAGACATCTCTGTTTTGCTTTTATGGCAAGATCCTCAAGATATAGAGGTGTCCAGAGAGGATATTTCTCTCTGCATCTTGTCATGCCACCAGGTGGGATTACACTGTTCCAGACACGCGCAGGATAAGAGGTACAAAAGAACACAATACTAAATACGTGGGGTCATGCTCAGGCATCAAGTTCAAGTGCCATGAAGCAGCAAATTGAAAACTCATGACAGTGTTAGAAATGGAAAAGAAAGCTCAGGAGCTGAACCCACATTTTCCAGTGTTACATATGTATTCTATAGGCAATACAGAATGTACAATGCTATCAATGAGACTAATGAAAAAGGAAGAGAAAAAAAAAAACGTTTGCAGTTCATGCCTCAGCTATAAGCAAGTGAAACATGTCAGTTGCTTCCCAGCAATGGGTGCTCGCTGTAATCCCACAGGTCAAGAAATTGACTCCGTCTTGAAAAGCAAATGATAAAGATGATTCTTCAAAGCAATCTTCCTATGAAGATAACAGCTTCCACTGTACCTGCTGTCATAGTTGCCTTTGTTGGCTTACAGGGACTAACAACTTGTTGCGAAGACACAGAGTCTGTTAAAAAACCCCAAAACAACAAAACAAAAAACCACAAAAAAATGCAAGAAAACAGAACCTGATTTATTGCAACATTTGTGTAGGGTAATCCTTGCATGGGCTATGATATCTCTCAAACAAGATGATCAGTCACTGTCCAGATGGCAACCAGATGTCTTCTTTGCAAGGGTCCTGGCAACAACATCTTCAGGAGGATCAGACAAGACTCCTCTAAACTGCCATGCTTCTGAATTCTAATATCCATCTGGCCCATGGTCCTTTGCTGTTAGATCTATTTCCCTTAAATATTGTATAAACCATCTCTTAACCATTTACAAAAGATGTCCTTATATGTTTATTCCTGCATCTGCAGGAACTGTACTGTCTACTTATAAGAGTCTTATCCATGCACAATTTTGTCAATTCTGCAGCAGAAATCTGCTGGGACGGTCAGATTGTTGACCCAGGATATTGATCAACAGAATGAAGCATATAAATAATGCCTATTATATGGTTGGGGCATATCAGGAACTTCCTGGGTAACATCTGTGTCTGAAATTTCAGCCTGGGGAGCTGCTGCAATAGTTACTAAATGCTATTTTGTGAAGCCAGTTAGGAGTTCAGTCAGTCCTCTTCTTTGAAGTCAGTCCATTATGTCAAATGAGCCCATTGCCTTGTCTATCTGAAGAATAGCTGGGCAATTCATGAAACCACCCAGGGAACTGGAGACTAAATGTGCTAGGTGTTACACAACAATTACAACTATAGGACAAACTTGATTCTTATCTTTCTATCACACTTACAGATGTAAATTCTGTAACTCTTGCCACAGGCTCCTGAAGTTGTTACTGTTTCCATAGCCCTGTCAAGCAGTTTTCAAGCCCTTCCTATTTTAGGTTAGATAACAACAGCCAGCCCACAACACAGTAGGTGAAAAACTATCAAGAAAACTTCTCTCTCCAAGACTCTAAAGTCTTCTTGCATGCAGGTACCTGAAATGGAATTCAGTTCTTCATGTTACACACTGTGAAAGGTCATTTCAATATCCAACAGCTGAAACAGAGATGAAGTATCAACAGAATGCTATTATTTTCAGCTATATACTTAAACAGAAGTATGGATATCTGTATTGTTAATGTATGCATGAACCAATATTTGAACATATGAGATTGGTAATAGGTAAATAAACATTTTATCGCATTGAAACAAGAAAACCTACATTAAGAACGGAGTACATACTTTCTGTAGGTACTGAATGTCAAGTTCAGAGCCTTTTTACAGTATGTGTCTTAGGCTTCGCAAAGAGAAGTTTAGCTTTTGAGTTCTGGCAGGATTCATCTGACTTTCCTTATCCAGGTCTCTTGAATATCTGATGAATAAGATTTTGTCCTCTCTAGACTTCATCCTTCTCGGTGTCAATATGATCTCATTTTCCTTGTGTGGAAGGTGGGTGATAGGGGGTGGTGCCTCAAATAAAAACTTTTCATCACCTTTAATGAAAATATGTTGCTTTTTTGATTATACCTTTGTTACTAACCAAAATGGATGTTTCATCATTATATCATAACAAGTTCTTATGAATGATAATCCTTTAATGATACTTCAACCAACTAATTATCTCTTCTGCTAGGGTATCAACAAGCACTGTTCAGCAACATTGAAAACTTTGGTGTGTTATCAGCATTGTTTTAGTCAGAGATCCAAAACACGGCACCATACGGATTAACTCCATCCCAGCCAGGCCCAGTACAGATATGAAAGAGTTGCCAATACATAATTCATTCCTGAATATCTACAATCTGAATATTCAAAAGGCTAACTCAGTAATGAAAAGGTTATTTTTTTCGTCTTAGTTTCTGTCCATGTGGAATTCATTCTGAAAGTTTAGAGAAATCAGATGAATAATTATTTATGAATTTATTCATCCAAGAAATTGTATTCATTAACATTAAGAATATCAGTTAAAGATTGCATTTTTTGATCTCCTACTGCATTGGAACTTTCAGTTGAGGTTTAAGTCCTCCTCAGAATACAGTAGTAATCAGAAATTATGAGCGTGGCATGATTAGTAGGTAACAAAGGTCATAGAACATAGGTCACCTACATAGTTATGTAGGTGGTAAACATAAAGAACACTCCTGACCTTAAGAAACCCACTCCCTCTACACTATCTCACTACTTCTTAAAGTTACTAGGCCAATCCCAGACTTTTCTGAAGCATGCTGTGCAGCTAACAAAACTATTTTATAGAACTTTCTTCCTTTATGGTTTTCATCCCAGTCTTTTGATGATGAAAGTCCTTTCCTTCCTTAGACTGCAAACACAACTTAAAAAACCAACCAAACAAACAAACCCCAAAACAGCAAAAAACAACTCTGCTAGTAAAATCTCCATGCCTAAACCTGAATATAGACAGGTGGTTTAAGACTGCGTATCATTTCCATTTTGAATTTATCTATTGAGGAGAGCAACCCATCATTCATTATCTCTTGTGATAAAAAGCCTACAGGGATTATACAGTTTCACATGATTTACAAAAGGTCTTGGAATCAACAGAAATTGAATCAAACAACTCTGCAATATTAGGTAACTTCCCTTCCATTTTTCTTACTCAGTAGAACAAAAGAAAAGTTGAGACATTGAAATTCTCACCGTCACAAGCACCTATACATTCTATGTAAAATTCATAATAAATCCTGGAAATTGTCATTGTATGTCTATGCCATGTAATATTTTAAAGGTGTTTCTGTACAAAATTTCACCAAAACAACCTAACAGTCAGTTTAGAACAACTTTTTCTCTCCCCCCCAACCATTCACTAATTTTGCTTTAGACATACCTCCAAAGAAGTAAAACTGTTTTAATAGTTGTCTAGACACACTTGAATATTTTGTTTGCATTGACTGCTTCCCTATATACTTGGAAAATATAATTTCCTTTTTTCTTCCAGTCATTCTTAAATTTAGAAACCTGAAACAATGGCATTTTATCCATGTATACAAATACCTACTTCTGAGGGAATGACAATGAGGGAGCCAGACTCTTGTTAGTGGTGTCCAGTGGCAGAACAAAAGACACTGGGCACAAACTGAAATACAGGAAATTACACCTGAACACAAAAAAAAAGCCAGTTAAACTGTGAGAGTAGTGAAAGACAGGCATGGGCTTTGCAGAGAAGTGGTAGAGTTTCCATCCCTGGAGGTATTCAAAACCCAACTGGACACAGACCTATGCAACCTGCTTTAGCTGCCCCTGCTTGAGCAGGAGGATTGGCCCAGCTGACCTTTAGAGGTCCCTTCCAATCTCAACTATTGTGTGATTCTGTGGTTCTCGCACTGCTTCCTCCTGTGCTTTCCCTTCCCTCCGCTAATACCTGAACTTAGTCCAATCTTGGATTTTCTTCAGGCTGCAGCTAAATCTCACAGAACAAAACTGACACTATGCTACAGGTTTGATAAGTATACATTGAGAGATAAAAAACCCATTGACATGAATTTGTGTGTTTTCTTTCTATTTACTCTTCATAATAAATTGAAATATATCTTACAATTAGCATCAAAAAGGAAGAAGCCTAGAACAACATGAGCCTGAAAGGATTTGATGGCAGAGGTTGCTCCCGTATAAAGCAATACAGTTCAGGTCCTTGAATTCCTCAGTGTTTTCTTTGCTTTCTCACCCTCTCTGGACCCTTCCTGAAGCTGACAAGTGATAGTCTTTGAAGCAAATGTCACTGTTGATCTGAGGACTTGCCATCTCTCGGGTAAATTAATTCTCCGGCAGCCCAAGTGAACAAAGTCTGCAATTGCCCAGTCCTTGTTGACTTGCCAGAGGCAGGGCAAGTGCTATCACCACTTAATGGGAGAAATGTATCTTAGGTTGAACTGTCAAGGAGGCATTGTTTTAAAGTGAACAGTTCTAACTGCTTAAAGATGTTGTGGCATAGGAAATGTCTTTTTGCCATGACACACAGCAGTAACAATTTACATTTATCCTGTGCCACTTCTATAGAAACTGAAGACACTAATAACTGTAAAACTATGAAGATGAACCTACCAAATTTAACCGAACCCTTAATTTTTAGGAACACCAGGTGGAACAACTTTTAAACCTGTTACGATCAAGAAAATTAAGTTGCATATTCTAAATTTTTCAGGTTTTTTCCTTTTTTTTAGTGGTCATTTTAGGATAACTATCAAGTCTGGTACTGAGTAGTTCAAACAGGTGCTGAGCAGCAAGCTATATACACAAATAAGAGTATGTATCTTAAATAAGTGGCAGATAACGTATGTGCTTTATTATTCTTGATGATAACGAGAACTGAGTTTAATTTGGCAGGCTGTGTGGCAGACCATTCATTCTCAACCTCCTCCACATCAATTCCTCTCCCCATCTAAATCAAGACCCTCACAAGATTTCTTAATCAACAGGTTGAGGTGCTCATAAAGTTTTCCCTAAGCAAGCAGTAGAATTGCCAATTAGTGATGACAGGTATTTTGAAAACATATTCACATTGGGTAGCATCTGCTTTCACTGCATCTTTCCTGCTAGTATCTTAGGAAAAGAAATCTCATTCTGCTGCTATTGTATATGATTATTTAGTGCAAATTTTCATAAAACGTATACAAAACCAAACACAGAACTTTACTTAATTCTTCAGAAAAGTGCAGGCTAAGCATATTGAGTGAGCAAAGGATCATTTTACATTATTTTATTTCTTAATCCCAGCTACAGTGATAATACTATCCTTGAATTGTTGGATCAGAGCAGCTATATTCTTTTAGGGCTCCCAACTTGTAGCCTAGAAGTGTAGTTTGTAGTTTGTGTTTCATTCAAATGAGTTCAGAATATTAATATGTTGATTCTGTTTAAGAACCTGCAGGGAGACACATTATTGATTATAGTCACTGTTCTTCCATCTCTCTACTGACTTCTGTCCAAACCAAAGGATCTGCTAAGCAATTATTGGTGTGAGCATAAAGCTGAAAGTCTGAAGTTTTATTGAATGCAGTGAAGGGAGAGGGTAGTTTTCATCTTAATACTTCATCATATGCCTGACTAAGCAGAGCAAATGTACACATTTTGCATGAAATTTCAAGATGCTTCTAGATTAGAAGTCTGACTAACATGAATAACAGCAGTGGAAGCATGAGCTAATTTCAATACTGTTATGTACAAACTAATGACAGAAATCAAATTCTTAATTTCCTTATAGTATATTTATGTGTAAAAAATGCTTGACATCACACATTTATTCCAATTTCTGTATTTCCCTACTCCTACTCTGGAAAATTGTAATGCAGTTCAGATTAAAATTAAATTAATCTGCAACAACTTCAGTTCAGTTACTGTTAACTTAACTGCACTCTTGATCTATTAGAAATTAAGAACTCAAATATGCAACTATTTAAATTAAATGCTACTGAGCTAGGAATCACAGAATCCATATATTTAAAAGGCACCATATGGCTTCCCCAGAGCCTTCTCTTCTCCAGGCTGAAGAATCCCAATTCTCTCAGCCTTTCTTCATAGGACATGTGCTCCAGTCCTCTGATCATTTTCGTAGTCCTCCTCTGGATCTGCTCCAACAGGTCCATGTCTTTCTTGTACCCAGAACTGGACTCCAGAGCTGGATGCAGTACTCCAGGTGGGGTCTCACAAGAGCATACTTCATTTTATCCAGCCCAGGGTATCATTGGCTTTCTGGGCTACAAGCACACACTGGTAGCTCATGTCTAATTTTTCATCTACCAGTATCCTAAAGCCCTCTGCAGGACTGCTTTCAATCATCCATTCCCCGGACTGTATTGATACTGATGATTGCCCTGACTGAGGCGCAGGACCTTGCACTTGGCCTTGTTGACCTGCTTTTTGTTCACAAGCCCCTATTCCTCAAGCCTGTCATGGTCCCTCTGGATGGCATCCCTTCCCTCTAGCATATCAGTTGCGTCACTCAGTTTGGTGTCATCTGCAAACTTGCTGAGTTTGCACTCAGTCACACTGTCTATATCATTAATGAGAGAAGTTTTCACCTGTATACTGAAGGCCCGGTGAATTGAAAGGAACTTTTTCTCAGAAGAGGAATCAGTTAAGGGAGCCAAGTGGAAAACCAGCACTTGTTTTGGCATAGCTGAAGGATTCATGCCAGCCCAGTATGTCAGTAAGAGAAAGGGGTTAAATCATCTACTTAACAAAAGCTTTCTTGTTGGTGACAAAAAGGCTAAATAAGAAAAGTAAAGGAAAGAAGTACCTCTGAAAATTATATAGCAAATGGATTTTGTTTCTTCTCTGTAATATTGCTCTCAGGATAAATTTTAGTAGTAGAAAAGGGCAATTATACCCACTGAATTTGTTTCTGTTATGATTACCAAATAAAAATTAATCTTTTTTTCTTCACTAAAAATGAAGATTATATTGTTAATGGGATTTTCTTTAAGTATTTAAGCTAATGACTAGTGAAGAGTTGCCTGAAGCATTTCAAAATTATTTGCAGCAAAAGAGAAACTGGCTTCTTATTTCAACTTTGCATTGTCATACTTGGAGAGGTTTTGGTGTAGCACATGACCTAGAACACTTTAACAGTTTGAGAAGTATTCAGATATTCTTGTACCTTTCTCATATTAAATTCAATGCTCTTTAAACACGAACAACTAGTTTTGGGTTGCTTGATTATCTTCTCTGGAATCTTACAAAAAGTCCTCATACAACCTAAGCGTAGGTTCTGCTAGAACTCCTATGCAACCCATTCCTACATAAATGCTCTGTCTTCCCTGGGATAAAACCTGGAAGCTGCCTGTTAGTCCCATGCCTTTTGTAGACCTGCTGTTTTTATATTCCTCCATCGAGTGAGATTCTGGCTTTACAGAAAGAATAATTTCTAGTCATACTGAGGTATGAAAACGTGCTCTCCACTTCCACCTAAACAGACTCATTATATATAGCAAAAAAAAGAGTTATGTCACTTTTTTGTTAGCTTTCCACAAACTTCAATGAATATTAAGTATACTATCATGAATATTAAAATAAACTTAAAATAGACATCTTTGTATTCTTTGAAATGAGCAGAAGCAGCTTCACTCAGCAGCAGTCTATACCTTTAGCAATTCATTAGAGGTTCCTAACAAGTTGGTACGTGTAATCTGTCATGTTTATTTAGACTAAACTACTCTGAACTATTTTATTATGTACCTGTAAACTACAGCAAATGAAGCCTGATAAGAATTTCTTAGTTACTATAAGGATTATAAAAAAACTAAGAGCTAGATGATGTACAGATAGACAGCCAGTGCAAGATTCAGGACTAACTGAGGTTCGCAATTTCAAAGCTTCTTCCTGAAAAGCCCTTGCCAAGTGCTGCCCAAACCTAGAAACACTTCGAGACTTGCCCATTATTGTATACTTCCTGTGGGTTGTGATGTCCAGATTGGCCCAAAAGAAAAGACAGAAGATTCCTGAGGATGGAAGCGAAGTCCTTGTGTTCCTGCATGGAAAGGTAGCTTGCTCAATGTGGCAGCACGACTAAATGATACAGTTGCCTGTTTAAACTTAAATGGGGAGACGTCACCAAGAAACAGCCAAAAAATGCATAGAGACAACCAAGTGTCCGCATAGAAACATGCCTGTAATCCGAATCGTTCCTATTTGTATTTGAAAGGGACCAGGGATAAAGCAAAACCATGTTGCACAGAGGACCCGGGTGGAGAAGACCAGAAGCAGGACTGAGAGTGTCAGGACTGTACAGCTCCTGACAGACCTCCTTAGGATCATACAGACACATCCCTGTCCATGAGTAACCTGACATATCAAATAAAGAACAGCAGTAGAGGAGGGAAATAATGAAAACTGTCTCTGGGGGAGGAGACGTATGTGTGCATGTGTGGATGTGTTTATAAATTATGAACTGAGCAATAGTTTCTTGAAAAAAGGGTTTTTGAAAACAAAAGCTGCACGGTAAAATCCTTCAAAGCAGAGATACCCATGTCATTTAATTTCTCTCAGTAGTTTGACAACAGTACTTTTATTTTACTGTAGATATCTGAAACCATTCTTTATAACAAGAACAGCTGGAAAATTTTCAGTAATCCGTAATTACCTTTCCCAGTGGCTAACTGTAGGCACCTTTCTCTGTAGTCTAGTATTTGTTTTAGATCCTTTTCTGAAATGAAGAATGACTCACAGGTAAGTTTAAGTCCCAAGAAAAGCTGCTACTACTCCCAGCTAATCTCCAGATCACCGTTCCTTCTCCATGAACCTGCTGTTGTAACAGAAGCAATTGCTGAGCCACATGCACACTTGCTGGCAAACAGCCTGTAGCTAAATTGCTACTGCTCCCTATTTCTGCTAAGGTAAACTAAAAATCCTCTACAGTTTCTTTTAATAACCAGGGATGTAAAGCGAAATTGAAAGCAGTGGTTAATATGCAACTTAGCTATCTATTCAACCTATGAAAGAGGCAACAAAAAGAAAGGCTGGATTGACAGTTCAGGTTAATGTTACCTGCTTCAGTTGTCTGACTTGCATTTGCTTGTGTTTGAGTTCTCAAAGTACTGTGTTCTTAATGCACTACTTAGACAGTCGAGTCACCCAGACTATATTTCTGGTGTTCAGACTGTGCAAGAACATTCAAGTTGAGCAATGCACGTTCAGATGTTCCACTAGCTATACCTGTTAGTATACATGTGTCTAATATGAATTCTTGCACAATCAAACCTTGAAAAAAGAAAAAACCCAAAACCTTCAGAAGCCATACTCAGTCCAAACTGCTTAGAGAATACCACCACAATAAAGGAGTATGTCTAAAGAAATTCTGTTAATTAAATTTGGTTTAGTTAACATGCAAAAGAAGATAGTGAACTTAATTAAAAAATGTTTTGAACTTAGGTTACATTTCTGTTTCCATTACTGTCATGGAAAAATCTAGTTTTGACTCGGGGAATTTCACTTCATTTGATTTATTACCGATTGACATAATATTTTAACTACCGATTCGGGTACTGAGGAAAAAAACACATACAATTAAACAGATTAAACAGACACCTTGCGTAACACCTTTTCTCACCTCTTCCCAGGCTCAACTTCAGTTCAACACCTCTCCTCCTTTTCTAGTTTCCACTCCCATAGTTTTCAGCAGTCGTCTCCACTGTGGGCTGCAGTACCTCAGGGTTGTCCCTGCTCCACAGTCTCTCAGAGCTCCTGCAGTCCTTCAGACCTCCTCCAGCTGCATCCCCAGCGATGTCGTATTGGGTCTGGCTGAGGTGGAGTTAATATTCCCCAGTGCTGGGCTTTGCATTGGTAGCTAGAAAGGTGTTGATAACACACCAGTGTTTTGGCTACTGCTGAGCTGTGCTCCCACAGCACCAAGGCTGTCTCTCCAACATTCCCTTCCTCACCAGTAGGCTGGGGGTGGGCAGGATCTTGGGATGGGACATGGACAGGTGACCCAAACTGACCAAAGGGATATTCCATACCATATGACGTCTGCTCAGCAATAAAAGCTAAGAGAAAAGGCGAGGGGGCAGTATTCATTATTACAACATTTGTCTTCCAGGGCAACCACTACACATACTGAAGCCCTACTTCCCTGGAAGTGGCTGGGCATCACCTGCTGAGGGGAAGAAGGGAATGAATCTTTTGTTTGCCTTTGCTTCCATAAGCAGCCTTTGTTTTTGCTTTATTAAACTGCCTTTATCTTGACCCATGATTTTTTTTTCCATCTTGGTTTCTCCCTCCGCCCCATCCTGATGAGGAAGGGAGCGATATAGCAGCTTGGTGGGCACCCAGCCAAGGTCAACCCACCACAAATATCTTCTTCCATGCATCTTCTGCAACTCCTCCTCTGGTTTCTGCAAAAAGGTACCTCTTCACATCTCATTGCATATCTCCTTTTTTATCTCATCTCCTGTGCCTCCTCATATCTTTTTTTTTTTATGCCTCTTTTTCCCCACAGCTACTGCCCTTTCTTAATGATATCTGAGCAGCAGTGCTGTGTGCTCCTCAAACTGAAGTTTTGGTACATATTGGGCTGTTTCTACCTGTTGCCAAGTGGCTGGACCTGGCTTGACTGGTCCAGGATAGTTCCTGACCTCCTTGCACATAGGGCACGTTGCAGCCCCTGATGTCCAAACCCTGACAGATATGCCTAATAGTTGCCTCCCTGGGAAGAAACGAGCAAAAAGCTATCATGTTCTTAAATAACTGGAGAAAAGAATTAAACTGCTCTGGAATTATCAGAAAATTAAATATTCCCTGATTACAGGTGCAGGTCTCTCCTAGAATGCCAGTTCTTCTGACATCATTGAAAAGGTTGTTTGTTAATGGCCCCTAGTTAAATAATTTTCTCTTCCTAGATTTTTCTATTAACCTCTGAGGAAGGTTATATAAGAAAGAGACCAAAATATTTTGTGTCACAGCATCCTTGCATCTTTCAGCTGCCTTTTGAACATATTTCAAGACAAACCTTCCCAAAGGCTTTTCCACAGGTATATTTATCACCAAGACTTAAACAGTTGATATTATGCATAATTTTTATTAAACATGAAAGACTTTAAAATTAATTAGACAGCTGATTAGTTGGTAAGCCTGTTTGTCATTGCTATCACCCCCAACATTTTTCACTGCATAACTGATAAGTTAAATACCTGATTACACTGAAAGTTAATTGGTTTTTAAAAGAGCATCTGCAGAAAAAAAAGTTGTAAGCTCTGAGGTACATGCCAATCAAAACATAATACAGTTTTTAACAGGAGAAGATTAACACATGCCACTTCATAAGGTTTGAACTTGCCTTCCTCCTCCCCCAGACTCACTTGAAGAGATAAAATTCTTGGCCAAGGGTACACGGTGTGAATAAGATGCATTACTTCTTTCTGCCAGTACAGTTTCTTTAACTTCAATAGAATTTTACATCAGGGTAAGGTGGTTAAGACTACTCTAAGGCAATTTATTACCCACAGATTGTTTACTTTGGTACATCTTTAGAAAAATACCTCAGTCCAGCAAAAAAATGGGTAAACCGGGAAAATTAGCTGCTTCTAACTTGAAAGAAAAGAACAAAAATCTATGCTAAAGCTGTATTTCTAGTTTCTGCTAAAATGAAGAAAGGCATTTTTTTCAGGGAGAAATAAAATGAAGACAAAATAGCCTTATTCTCTATGAATAAGAGACAGCAGTCATGAGCAGAGTATTTTTTAAAAATAATTTTAAAAAATTATTACAGATCTTGGGAACAGATAGAAGGAATTCTATCCACTTCAAATATTCTTAACCAAGAAATTTGCAATTCTTATACGATTATAAGCTTATGATATAATTCTTATAACAATTCATTTCAGTAAGTACAGGTTTTAAAAAGCACGGTTTCTTATGCTGGATAGTATTCCACTGGAACGTGGAATATAATTCCATGATATGATAAAGGCATTGGGATTAAAGAACTTCATACTGACAATACAAATCAGAACACCAAATACCTTGTAGGAGTACTGGCTTCATTCCATTTCTTGATCTACACTCCTACACACACTCCCTAAACCTACCGTGTGCTCCATCCATACATCTATCCACAGCACAAGAGTTTAAAAATTCTGTGAGCTTATATATAAATTCTGTTCTATTCCTGCATTACCAGTTTTAAACTTCTTCTTTAAGGTTCTGTCTGGATCACTGCTTTGCTCTTTTCTGTCTTCCTTTACATTCCAGAGCCCTACTTTTTCACTTTCCTTAACTACTGCTGTTCATAGATTTTAAAAATGTCGTTTTACTGATCAGTCTTCAGAAAACCAAAATGTTAACTATATGCATTACAACATCAGTACATCTCTCCTATCTAATGCCAGCCTAAGATATTCAGTCTTCTCATTTTTGATGCTATCTCATTAAAACTCTTGGTAGAAAAAAATCTATCTTCCTGAAATCATTCACTTGACCAAAAATAACAACATTTAGTCAAAGTTAATTAAGCTTTTGATTATTTTTATATGCTTATGTCTCATTTTCAAATACATAATATTTTTAGTTGTCCAAATGATCCATTCTTCAGCTAAAAAAAAAATACTAAATGTAGCCTTGAGACTACTCAAGTCTTTTCACTGACATATTTTTTCATAGCATGGTGGTTCTCTCTACTAAGAAAGTTTCATCACCTTGATGGAACAGATATAATAGTGCTAAGATGCATGTTCATAATTCATTCCAGTGTTACCATAGTGGTCAAAAGAATAGAAATCTATTACTGTAATTTTAATCAGTTTCATAGAATCTCCTGAGTTGTATTAACACTACTGATGTTATTGCCAGATCAAATTGTCTTAATTGCAGAGTTAAGATTCTGATATTCTGAAAAGGCCGATAGTTTCATGAGTTTATTTCTATGTGCGTGGATAAAAACCTTACATCAGAACAGATGTCCTTTCATAAAAAAATATAAGACAACAGCCTGTTTCTTACAAGCCCTTGATTCTCTAACTAGTGGTAGACAAGATAGTCACTGTTATGTAGCAGTGACTGTTATGTAGCCTACTACACTACACTGTTATGTAGCCTCCATGTGTACAAGCACAAGATGATTGAGAGGGCTTGAGAATACAGGTGATAGCAGAGATCCCCAAAGGTATAAACATCAACCACAAAAAAAAGCCCCAGTTTTACGTGTTATTAAAGGAATGCAACCTTGAAAGCAGGGATGACCAGTTTTAGGGCAATAGGAAAAGAACAAAAACCATGTATCCAGCGTTCATAAACATCATTATACACAAAGGTAACTCTACCTTAGGGACAATGGTGTCCATCCCCAGCAAAACTTTTTAATCCTTGATAAAATCTTTTTTTTTTTTTTCTTTCTTGTGCTAAGTACGGATAGCAAACATGCTGACACTAAGCCCAACACCAGAACAGAAATTGTACAACACAACTAGTGGTAACCTGTGTTTACCCTTTGAGATTCCCATCAGCTTAGAGGAATTAGAGTCACCACTGAGAAGATACAGAAGATCGCAACAACCCCTACAGGAAGCAGGCAAAATGAAGAAGAGAAAGAGAAATATTTCTGCAGCATTATGTCACTCAGTTGCACCTGATCAATGCCACTACTTAACCATCAGCAGGTGCCTCTCCCCTTTTTCATAGAGAAAACACCACTTTTTGTTTTGCCATTCACTATATTTAGCTTCTGCAACCCAGTAATTACTTTGTGTTATATAACTGGGTTTAGTAGATTTGAACTTTAAAATGCAGAGTGTTTTTTCTATTATGTGTATATATGCATATGTGTGTGTGTAATGTGTGGATTTCCCGCTCTAGTCTTGCCACACAAAGTGTCTGATACTGCAGCACCAAGTCAGAGTAAACTCATATGTAACATAGCTATTTAACAGAGTATCAGTTAATACAAAAAGCTGCAAGTCTCTGGTGAATATCCCCATAAATTCTCCAGTTGCCTCAGAGTTTGCATTTATGTAATTATTCATCCTAGCCCATAATCTTTACTGGGAGAAGATAGCACCTATTTTTTAGATATATGCAATGCATATCTTAAAGGACACTGTAGAAAGGAACTCAAAACTAGAGAGTATTAGTCAGTTTGTAGTCAGTCAATACCTAAAAGTAGCTGATAAGAATTTTACCAGCAGCATCTGAAATCCACGTGTTTTCTGGAATTTACACACTTTCAGGTTTCAGGAAGGTATTTCCAGAGCTTTGATGACTGTAAAAGCTGGTATCTATTCCTGTTAAAATTGCTGAAAAACACTTATCCTTTTCTTTGCATTATATGTAGAGGACAATAGGTTGGATGATTCATTATTTAGCCTCTAGTTCAGAAATTCTTCTGTTAAACTTGTGGAAGTGTGGACAGATTCAGAAACACAGCTAAGGGAGCCTACAGAATCAGAGAGACAGGCAGCTATGGTGAGGGATGGGGGAAGGATTTCTTCATTGAATAAGAGTGGGAGTGGGTCAAATAGTGTTTTCAGATTCTGTTTGTAGACTCAGGCACATGAATCCTACCTCCAGTCCTGTGCTAGGCAGTCTAATCCTTTTTATTGCTTTGGATATAATAATCCAGTCCTGTAAAGGATACACAAGCACTTCACTTTATAGCTCACTATGATATGTGTATGCGAAGTACCGACATAACTTGTTGTGGGCTCAAATTTGTTTGTGTAAAAAGTTTATGGTGACGGTGACCAAACACTGGAAAGGGTTGCCCAGAGAGGCTGCTGAGTCTCCATCTTCAGTGATATTCAAAACTCAACTGGATGTAGCCCTGAGCAATGTGCTCTAGTTGATCCTACTTCAGTAAGAGTACTGGTCTAGAGAATTTCCTAAGGTCCCTACCAACCTTACCTGCTCTGTCATTTTGTGTGTGATTAATAGGGTCTGGTTTAATATGAATTCAAATACACCAGTCCAAACAAAGAAAGCATTGCACCTAGGTACAATTAGAAGTATCTACAGAATGTCAATGAGATCTCAGCTACTACTGGACTTGTGATTTTTTAAAAAAACCTGCAATCTGATTTATATAGTGATACGAACTTCACCACATAAACCTTGTAAAAGATTTGTCATGATGTTACTGCACAGTATCCTCATGAAGACCTCAGCTTGCAATCAGAAGAGAAAGCTACAGCTGTTGAATCAGTAATTCTCAAAGAAGCTTATTCATTGACTTCAGTCCAGTGAGCTAGAATGAAACAACACATTCAACAAATTGGTGTTTGGATATCATTCTAACAGGACAGAAGCAGTGAGATGACAACTTCAGAAACAGCAGAGTAAACCTTTGAGAACCTCCTGGCTTAAAACCAAACATAACTAATCACAACAGCTGTGCAAATAAACTCAGAAGTCCTATTTTTCTTGACATCACCCAGTAATCAAGAAATGTGGCAAAATGAGCCATCAGAACTCAGACGTGCTCACTGATATCAAACCAGCATTTCAGAATTACTGTCAAATCCCTTATGCCAACAAGGCTAGAAAGGAAGCTAGCATAAGGAGAGTTTTATGCTTTCCTGTAGCAAGACAGATTTCAGACAATAAAACAACTAACGCCTAAAAAAATAAAGTTGTAGAGTGTTTGGTGATTTTTTTTTTATTTTGGCTTTGGTTTTGTTTTTTGTTTTACCCCCCAAAATTATGAGCATCAGCCTCCCTTACCACCGGGAACACTGCTCTATTTTTACATTTTGAGCCATGATGTTTCTTTCCCCCTAAAAATTAGAATTTCTCTCTCACTTTCAAATTTTAGAAACAAGTAACGACATTTTTTCCCTCTCTTTCTGCATGGTGAAATTTAATCTTCTAATTGGAACAAGAGGACTCGCTGCAAAGGGAGGTGCAAGTGCCTGATGGCAGTTCCGAAGGCTCCAAACCTTCCTACCAGTAGGTGGAGCAAAAACGTCATTAATGTAGAGACAAACTTTGAACTAGGACTCTGTAGTCACGCACAGGGGGTCTTCCTTTTCCGTTCCGTATTTTAACTGCTCAATCCAAGGAAGACAGCCTTATGCCTCTTCTTTTTTTTTTTTTTTTCTCCCTTTAAGAGTAAAGGGGGGGT
>VYZM01002287.1:0-33018 GCA_013398915.1 Dromas ardeola | reverse complement strand
ATGCACTTCTTCGGGTTTCTTCTGTAGAGCATTGGTTTGATGTGCCCTCTGCCTTTTTACTAGCTAATCAAGGTCCACGGGGACTGCAGATGGGTAAGTAGCTATTCCACTTATCTTGTACATGTCCATATACAAAGATACATGGTTACTTACCACGGAGATGGACAGGAAATAACAGTGAGGGGGAAGATCTTTACCTCATTAGTAACATTACATTTCCTATAGTGCATATTTTTCATATATTAAAAGTTAATAAGACAGTGTTCGCTTACAAGACTTAAAAAGAGATGTGATCATAGTAAATGTGTCTAGAGGTTCAGAAAATATTACTAAGATATTTTAAAGCATATCCAGAATTCTTTCCTTCATATTCTTTATATGTCAAACAATAGTATTTTTTTTTGCTCCTCGTTTAAAGTCTTAAGGGCTGCAGCTACCATAAGAAAATTAATGTTTCATATTGTATTGGTTATTACAGTTGTACTTTGAGGCCTCAGTCTTGACTGAGGCTTTGGAATAGTAGGTGTGGTGCAACGCTCTTAGCGGGATAGCTTCTGCTCAAAAGACATTGAAATGTGTCTGGACAAGACTCACAGAAGTCCTGATACATCCCTTTTATAGATAAGGAATTGATAGATTAAATTATGCACTAAGTTAGTAACTAAGATACAATAAAAGTGAATAAAATCTTCTTTGGGGAAGGCTCTGTTTATCATTCCTACAGGTATTGTGTATGTTTTGCAGTGGGCACACTGTCAACCAAAGCTAAGTTTAACATGCACATAAAAGGTACTTTGTTGGCATCTTTTCCTTGCCATTATATCAAAATTACTGTAGCTCAGCTGCCATGGCTTCAAATTGCTTCTTCCATATATGAACAAAGTGCTGCTTGTAAGAACAGATAAGAACCAAGAATATATTTGGCACTATATAAATAATATTTTCATCCTCTTATAAATAACTCTTTTGCATTCTTCTCTCAAGTTTACACACATACCTGGATGGGGTTCTGTTTAACATAGATATTTTCTGCATTGTTTTGAGAAAATATATGGAGAGGAGAACTTTTCAATTAACTGCACATACTCCAAGAGTTACAAACAACTCCAAGAGTTCCATGTATTTATGTATCTGAAAATATGAAGAAAAAAATAGAATAATAATGTTAAAAAAGAGGATCCCTCGAGTAAAAATATAAGGAAAAACCCAATAATGAAAGTAACAGGCACTGTCTCAAGTCTAGCCCTGTGTGGTAGGCTCACAGTCATAAGTAAAACATAACTGCACTGCAGTCTCCCTCTGTGCCAAAGATAATTTTTTGGGAAGTTTTTGAGGAAAATCCAGCAAGGTGCAATGCCCTTTGTGATATATTCAGGGTCGGATCAGCTGATGCTGTTTATTTTTGTTAGCTTTTAGGATTAACACACTTCTTGAAACTAGCTGGACTGTGCTCCTTGCACGGTATCTGACTGTCCAGTAAGCAGCTGTAATTGCTGTGAGGGTGGAGAAGATGACAATATTCTTCTAACTGTCTCTCTTGTGTAAAACATTGAGTAGAGACTAAGTTATATTTCTAGTTATGTATGTGGGCAATTTTAGGTAGTTGGGCATAAAGGCAAAAGAGTGAATTTCTGCAAAACTTCAGCAGACATATTAAGTCCTCTGATCAGATTGCTGGAGAGATTTAAGATATTTATTGTAGCCTGTAGTGATGCTACCTTCACTGTTTTGAGATAGATCTAGAAACTTTTGATTATACTACAATGTTTTTAATACTGAACAGACAATAGCACTAAACTGATTTACTAAAAAAGACTTTCTTATGCAATACCCACTGAGTATACAAGGACTGTAATTTAGCCTTTTCTTCTTAGTGTTGACATTGTATCTTGCCTTATTTCTACATAGGTCAGTGGAAGTTATGCTTGCAGCAGAATGCAGACTCTTTCTGTGTGTGAGTTTTGAAACATTTTCACTAGACTAATGTCGTGGTTTTGGCAAACCTCAAACCAGAACAGCTAAACAGCTTCAGTCCTGAGAATAGGAGATACAGGCTCACTACCAGAGTAGGTTCACACAAATACAAACACTTCATTCAGTTACTTTCCTTTTTTTAATTTTTTTTTAAACTTTATTTTTGATGACTGTATTTGGTCTGCATAAAAGTGCAGAAGTAGTTGGAATGTTTATTTTATCACCAAGTTTGAATGATAACATTTGCTATAAACCACGGTTTTTTTAAGGTTCCAAGAGTACAATTGATTAGATGCATATTCGCTGCCTTATACAACAGATCATACCCAGCTGCACAGCTTTTCTCAGGTAAGTGAAAAATTACATATTCCCTTTTCTTTTCCCTTCCCCATCTTCCTTAATTAATAAGGAAATGCAGACATCTATCTGCATGAGGCTTGTTTTAAAGTCAGTGTATAGGTCCATGGAAAATACATATCTAGTTACTAGGATTTATCCACTGGGGCCAGACAGCATGGATATTTCTAATAATGAATTTGAAATAGGATTTTCTTACTACACTGAAAAAAAAATTCCTCAGACTCAAAGATAAATCAAAGGAAAGTGGCACCCTGGTGGACCAGACAGCCCATTGGCAGCCCAGTCACATGAGAGCCTCAGAGGTCACTACCTCAGTATCAGCAGAGCTGTTTGTAGAGCTCACTGTGGAGTTTCACATCACGGCTAAATCAGAATACTTAATAATCTGGCACCCAAATTTCACATGTTGCCAGCCTCAGTCCTTATGTGAGTCTTCCTTTCACTGCTTTGGAAGCTACCCCTTCGAGTCGTAAAACATGGATACACATTCCTACGTTTTGACAACTCCAAAAGAATTAATTTTGAACAAACGTTAAGAGACTGTTCTAACTGTGTTGATGTATAGGTAGGTGAATTTTATTGCAAAAAGGTATGCTCTCCTCACAGCAGATACTCTGAAATGAGGAGGAAGGATTAACCGTAGTAAAATCTTTATTAGTTATGTGCTCGCTCCTCCAGTCTACGATACAACTAGGGCCATTACAGATTTTTTTTCAGAAGCCAACATTTTTAGATCATTAACTGTTTTTGAGTAAAGTATCTGCTTTGCATTAATTTGATTATCTTTTTTTTTCAGGATGCTTTGATTTCTTTTGGGGGAATGGAAATGTAGGTCAGACGCTTGAACCAATTCCCACACACATTCCCCTTTCTACCCATCCATAAATTTGGATTTTGAAAAGTCACAATGGGGTTTTCTGAAATTTCTGAATTTGTGTCTCATCTCCCTGTTCTAACGTAAAAAGAGTCTCCCCAGCCAGTCCATATCTCCCAGAAGTCTCTGAAGCCAAAAAGGCTAGAGTGATGGCCTGTCCTCACTGCGAAAGGAGACTGTGGTGCATTGCAGAAGATGTAGTTCAACAGGAATGTTCAATCTATACAGGAGATCAGGAGCCAAGAAATACTTGAATACAGCTCCCACGGCTAAGCAGGGCTCTGAGCACCTCACTTAATCTACAGTCTGACCACTCCCCATCTGTAAATTGACATATACTTCCTTGTTTCACAAAGGCTTCAAGAGGATAAAAATCTGTGAAAGTTATGAGATTCTCAGATACTGTGATAAGTCCCAGGATAAACAAATGTTGAATGCAAAACAGCAGCTTACATGGTACATATTCAAGGGCATGTGGAATGAATTAGAAAGATGAAGAGAGGGAGCAGAAGAATGAGAATGGGAAGAAGCAGAAGGGAGGAAGGATAGACAGTAACAGTGCAAGTCAGGCAGCATGACTGGAAGCTATGGGAGGGTTATGCAGAGTCCTAGCACACTTTGAATTCATGCTGCAAACAATCTTGTAAGTGTATCTAAAGCAAACTGAGCCAATGCCTTACTAAACTGAGTTTTTTTGCAAAATTCTAATGTTGACATTTCTGTGAAGTGGGCAAGATTAATTCCCAAAGAAGGGACCTTACTGTGTGCATTTAGAGCATGAATTGATATATTAAACCTAGGCTTTATTTAATATCTCACAATAGTTTTGGTTTTTTTTTGGAGGAGGGCAATATAAACATGTTAAATAAAAATTAATTTTCTGTACTGTGCCCTATTTTCTCTGCCAGTAGTGTGAGGGAAAAGAGCAAGTCTGGATATATACACAGGCACATGTGTAAATAAATGGGGAATGAGGCCATACATCCTTCCTTAGCTGCCCTTTCCCATCCTTCTTTTGGGTAAGAGTACATATTATGAAACGGTGTACTGCATACTGGGAACAGATTAATGGATTATTTTTCTGACAACAGAATATAAAAGATTAACCATTCGCTCATTAAAAAACAAATCCCTTTTTAGAACTGCAGGTTAAGCAATGTGGATAGATTAGATAGAGAAACTGCTGCTGTTTTTCAAAGAACTGAGGAGTGTGGTCAGTAAGGAAGAAGAAAAGCTATTAGGCATCGCAAAAAAGAGGCGACAAAATTCAGAGGTGAAAATGTAAGATGCATGTAAAGAAAGCTTTTAAGACAGTGATGTCAAGTAACTGGTTTTATCTTCCTACTGGAATGAGTGGAAAGCCTGCTATTGGGATGAAGAGTGTATGCCCTTTTTGTTCCAGAACATATTGGATGTGATACATTCCTGTGCAAAAGGAGATAACTCCCAGCTAAGCTCTCCAAAAAGGATTTAAGCGATGCACAGTAGTTTATACTGGCTTTCTGCACTAGAAGTTGTCAAAATTGCCACTGGTCATATCAATGACAAGACTCCACTCGACTGCAGTGGAACAACAGTGACTGCAAATTAGGTGTACAGATGTTGCAAAACACCTTTCAGCGGCAAGGAACCAAATGGCTTAATGTTAAATGGAAGGACCTGGCACAAAGAATTTCTCATGATTTGCTGAGGAATGTCTCAACTTGGAATCGCTCTAAGGTATCTAATGTTCATGCCATTTAAAGTAAGCTGGGCTGCCTTAGAAGCAGATGAATAGTTTTGTAATTTTTGCTCTTTGCAGTGATATACTTCCCACTGAAAACAATGCATATTAAGAGGTTAACTGGCTTAGGTACTTCTCTGTGTCTCAGTTTGCATGTACATGCATTGTAGGCATCTTCCTCCCCACAAAACCCAAAATCTCATTGATATTTATAATCTTCAGAAGAAAATTTTAAAATGCTATTTAGATGCTGTATGAAATCCTATTAGGTACCTCATCTGCATTTGTCTGTCTAGATACCATTTAAAATCTAACGCTAGGAGCCTATGTGACACTTAAAATAGAACTTAAAAAACGTTGTAGTTTTTATAGTCCGATCTTCATGAAAAGTATCATATTTTAAAATCCTATAGGCAGAATCTTTAAGAATAAAACAAAGCACAATTGAAAATAGTGACAAAGGGGATGGTTAGACTTTGTGTTATACTTTGAAAACTCTCTCTGCCAGTCACCAAGCAAGGTGGATTTTGGGAGGCAAGATTCTAAGTCCACTGAAATTAATAGAAGTACGTACTTTGATTTCTGTGGGCTTCACATCACACCCTTCACTAAAGTATACTCTGACAGCCTTACACACCGTTTACTGTATTTTATTTGAATTAAAGTGAAAACTAATGCAAGTGTCAAGAGAAAAACAGCTACAAATTAAACAGGTGATACAGACCTGCTGAACAACTGATGAAGGAGGTAGCTAAGTACCCAGAGGGGGTTGGGAGGAAAAATGCAGATATTATTTAAATAAACATGTTTAAAATAATGAAATGTATCAAAAGTACTTACACTGTGTCCAGAATGCCAGCATAGGGTTTTGATCACAGACAAATTCCAAAACACAGTATTCTGGAATTTGTCATCAAAATCCTTTGATACAGAAGTTTATAGGTTCTAAATCGCTTGACGTATTCTCCTCATTACATGAAGGAAATACAATAAGGGGTATACCTTCCTATATTCTTTAAGTCAGTCTTAGTTTTCAAATAAGATTGGTATATAGAATTAAGTTAACTTCACAACTTACTTTCCCCACATCTGTTTTGCATAGTGGTTTTAATTTTAGGATTTCACCACCACTCCTTTCCTCCCGAAGCAGGCAGTGGAAGATCACTGCCATCTACAGATTGGAGATAGTATCACTAATATTAGAATAAATTGTGGGAACAGTTTTTCTCATGTCGGAACATTTTTCTCGCTTTGCCTTGAGCACTTGTCTCCTCAACCCATCCTCCCCCTTAAAAAAAAAAATAACACAAAGTCACCCAACGCACTGATCATACTCACCCTCATTAAAGGGAAAGCATAGTACTTAAAGAATCTGAGAAGCCCTGTAATGTTTTAAGTCGAAGTTTAAGGGAAAAAAAAAAAAAGGAGGGATTCACAAATGTGCTTTCCATTACCTAGTATATATGTCAAATTTTAGTATACATGTCAAAATTATAAATGGCTTCTTACAGATTTCTCAGATAATAGCTGAGAAAAATAACAAATTCTGTGGACATTTGTATAGATGGATTGAGTACACAGGTACCTGCTTTCCCTGTATCAGTGCCTGGGTCATATTTGCAAGATGACCTAGCCGGAAAAACAAGCAAGTATGATGCTGTAGGAAGGGCAGAGCTGTAGTTCAAGCTCAATTTAATCCTTATCTTTTATTTTCTTCCTCCAAAGAAGGGAGTAAAAAAATAAAGTCTGATTAAACTTCATGCTGCTTTTATTTATTGCCAAAGAACCACACATTTGCAGCATATAGGAAAAGTAAAAGTAATAAAATTCATCTTTTTCCTCCTGTGTCTTTCATATTCAGATAGAAAGTTTGTAACTGTAAGGAAAACTTTTATCAAACAAGTCAGACATCAGTTATTAATATACAACAGCTGTCACTATTTTTTAATCTCTTCCAGTGTATGCTGTTACACTGAATCCTTGAAATTAATGCATATCTGACAACATTAAAAATATTGGACTCACAGATTAGGCAAATTAAAAGTGGTCCACTGTCTACATTAAGGTTAAGTTATTTGTCAGTTTATATACGATTTCTACTGTGTTATACTTGACACAGTAAAGAAATTGATAGGCAGAACCAAAAAGGACCTAAGAAGAGATGATTGATTTCCCACTGGTGTATCTAAGGGTAGGATTGGGCTCACCGAAATTATTTTTAACGATGACTTGAGAATTTAAGTCTGCAAGAGATCACGCAGCTGGAATAGCAGGTAAAAAAAAAAAAAAAAGGGTAAGTTAAATGCAGTAGAGTTAAAGCAATCTGTGACTGCAGGGGATTTCAGCTACTGTTTGCCCAAATATTCTTCTCCATGCACTGGAGAAACCCTTCTTATTTGCTTCCCTAGGTGAGAGAAATTCCCTGGCTTGCTTCCCCTGCTGTCTGTATATCATCCTAGCAGCCTGAGTAGAATTTTGCTTTGATTTGGGAGTCCATTACACCATGATGATATGATTGCTTCAAGGAACATGTTCTGGTACGTATGACATGCTTTTACCTGTACTAGCAACACCAAACGCTAAGTCTATTGCTGGAGAAATTCAAGCAATAAAAGCAACAGCTAATCTGGTCTTATCATAGGGAAGGAGAAGTCTCTGACTCCAAAAACCTTTACCATCATTGTTTTGCAGGACCAGTTTCCACTTTACAATCCTGTGCCCACTGAATTGCAGAAGAATATATGCCTGGCTTCCTTAAAAACTTTTGAAGATTCAAACCCCACTTCACAAGAGCAGCTTTCAAAAAATACAGGCTCAAAGTTTGGGCCTCACTGAAGTCAGGGGCAAAAGTCCTGCCAGCTTCAGTAAGGTCAGAATTTCATTCCTGATATTGATTCAGCTGCTACCTTTAAATACAACAGTTTTCAGGTTGTTTCTACAGAAAGTCAATGTCAGGTGTGTTTATTTTTTTAAACTACACAATTTCTTTAGAAAAGTAAATATCTGAGTACCTTTACATTTCAATGAGCAAGCTAGGAAGTCTGTCAGGGGGCATGACTGTATTTCACGTATTTTTAACTTTTATTTAAATGAAATGGTTATCTGGTAACTACAAAATGAAAGCTGTGCTTTTTTCCCCTATTGGTCTCAAAGGGTGTTTCTGTACATAGCCAGAAGGTGGCATTCATGGTTAAGAGTTAAAGGAATTAATATATGCTATTTCTTCTTTGCATATGAGTGAGAGGAGAAAAAGGTTTCTTAGTATAGTGACAGTTACTCAATTAGCCATGATGCTTAAACTAATGCAATCAATTTGATTTATGTGTTCTTTGTTTTACAAGGAGGGGCAGAGTTATTCAGTAGTAGACATTAATCTTCATGACGGGACAGCAGGGACTTGGCAAGTTAAATTCATCTTCCTGTAAAGTATTTGATAGTAAAAGTCCTTGTCTTCAGTTATGTCATTTTGTTCCTCCAAATAAGCCAGTTTCCAATAATTCTTTGACCACTATAATACCCACCGTTATCAGAACAGTTAGGAAATTCAAGAAAAAAAAAAAAGGAATTTTATCCAGTCAATGAATCTTAATCAGATTTTTCAAAGTCTGATCATTCCCATTTGTGATCCAGTTGGTCTATGGAGTATTGCCATATTTAACATCTGTGTCACATCATGCCTTTCCTGTTGCCTCATTGATCAACAGACAACATGTGATGATTCCCAGATGTTCAAACATGGCAGATCCCAAAAGACCTATTAAATTACACTGAAAGCAAAACAACATCCATGCTGTAAAAGTTTTGTTAAAATCAGGTATGTCTGAATATTCACAAACTTGCTACAAGATACATACTCGTATTCAAATTGCTTTTAAACATCAGGCAAATTCTTTGAAATGTCTACATTGTGTATTATATAAAGACACTGTGTCACAGAGTTGATACGACTTTCTGTCCTGTAATATGAATATGAATATATGTAATATGTAATATGAAGCAAGTTGAAATAGAATTAGGCGTATATTTATACACGGAGAAGATAAATCACTGGATTTTTACTTGATTTTATTTTTTACTACTTGTCTCCTTTTATTACATACAGTCTGTGTTCTTTCAGATTTTTAGTCAGATTTCTTGCTGATTATATGTTTTTTCCGTGATAAAGCTGAAGAGATTATTATCAAAGCCTGCGCATTACATTCTCTAAGCAAGGCAAAGCAGCAAACGTTGTTCTTCACTATGTCCTTTTTCCACTGAAAAGGATCATTGTAAAGACCAAGACTTATTAAGACGATACTTAAAGCTTTGTTCTGTAACTGAAGCGCAGTTACATGAAATTCTAGACAAGATTTCAAACAGTAAATGTGATCCAGTTTATGCCAGAGTGCTACAACGTTCTGCGTCGAAATAGTCCTCACCATTTATGATACAGTAGGTTTAAGAAGAAGGTGAACATCCTTTACACCTTCCTGAAGCCAGCATTACTCTTCTAGTGGCATTTCAATCTCAAGTGTTGTGCTGGCTGTGGCATTGTCAACAATGAGAATGTCATCATTTTCTGATGAACACAGGCAGCTGTGTGCAGAAAATCAGTAAGTTTATTTTGTCACCTGTGAAATAGCAACACAGAACTCAGGTGCAATTTTTTGAAATCAGAGCACATTACCACATTGACTCGTTTCAAATTACAGTTTATTTTGCATTAGTCTTTAATAAGAAGGAACATAGCTACTTTAGAAAGGCCAGCAAAAAGAGGGGTGTTCCTTACGCGGTTATTTCTGATACAGCAGCATTTGGGTTTTTTGTCTTTAACTAAATAAGTTTTTAAAATAGGTTGATTTTTCTTCCCCAGAAAAGAGGTTATGAAATTTCAGTTCAGAAATGGCTACGTAATTATTTTTGGTATTTTCCAATGGAACAGGGTGGTTTTTTTCCTTATCCGCAGTGAAAAAAATAATTCTGGCTCCATTTCACAACCCAGCCTTTTCTCATGGATTTGTTACCTTGCTACATCTCCATGAAGAAGCTCCACTTGGCAACAACCTACTCCAGTTCCCCCTGTCGGGCCAGGCTCCCGGTCAGACTACATCTCCCACAGAGCAATAGCCGTTCCCCTGGCCAAACGCACGCGGAAAGGCCACCTCGGCACACAGATGGCCACCGATGCATTAGGGGAGATGTAGTCCCTTGAGGGAATAGGGCCCCACAGGGAGCCTGGAGCAGGCAAAGCAGGTGCCTGTGTCAAGTAATGCTGCTGTGCTGAAAACGACGAGATTTGGAGTTTAAATGAAGTTTTTTTTCCGATTTGGTCAGAAAACGGAAATATTTCCATTGAGGACAAATAGATCTACCCAAAGGAAGACATCTTACATTTTCTTTTCAATGGTTTATCAAGTTAGAAATCTCAAGCATGGAGCAAATAAAAATGCTCTGGGTATCCAGGGTTAGCACTAACTAATACTCTATTATTTCCAGGTTTGCCTCCACTGTGGAGTGATTTCGGACATTCACCTCTTTATTCTAATTTACATGTGTAACTCATATTTGTTGAACAGTCTAGAGCTGTCTGTGAGCACTGAGTGCCTAGGTACATGTTAATAGTAAAAACTAATTTTTTTTACTGCTACTAGAAACAAAATAGGCACCTAAAAGTTACAAGATCTCCAAGTAGGAGCTGTTCAGGAGTCCATCCACGTAGTGTAATTTGCAAGATTAGGATTGCAAAATTTTTACAAGATGGAGTGTGACAGAGCCACATCCAGAAAAAAGCTGTTGAGTTTTCAAAATTAGAGCACCTACTTATAGTATACATATATGTAACTTTAAAAAAAATTTATATCTAGATTTTGAGTTAATCTAAATTGTTTGTATGTCTTTTTAAAATAAGCATGTAATTAGAACCATATTTATTAGTTAATGGCATAAGACCTAACAAGCTTTTGTTTTGTTATTGACACTTGCAGAACAACAGACAGAGATTTAGGAAAGTGAGGATAGAAAGTATTTGCAGGATCATGGAGAAAGGAGTGTGTGGAATACAAATGCAGGAAGGAGAAGAGAAGCAAAAATCTGGATAACGGTAAAGCAACACATATGGAAAGTCAGCTTGAGAAGAGCAATCACATATGCCAAAAATAATTCACTAGCTACATTTAGTTAGAAAATCAGGGGAGCAAACATAAGCATCCTAAACAAATGAAGCAGGTTAGCCAGAGTGTCTACCGGCCCCAGGGTCACATATTCCTGCGTTAACTGCCAGCAGCGTCCATGTGGAACAGGGAGCTTTCCAAGTTCTGGCCAGTGCTGGCTGTGTTGAGGAGACTGTCTGTTCTTTTCCCTTTCTTATGAAATGTATACTGCAGTGCAAAGCCATGTCAGAGAGAACTGAGCTAGTTTATCTGCACAGAAAGTGCTATCATATGCAGAATTGCTTGTTTATGCTCTGGAAGCAAAACCGTAGTGTTAGCCTGCTCCTGTACATGAACATATTTTCATATCACCAGCTTATTTTGTTCGATTTTAAATCATTGCTTCATTTATGTATACAGAAAGGGTGCTAAAGCAGGCCCATGAGATGTCCTTACGGTCTTGGGTGGGTTTTTTTGCAGAAGGATTCTCTTCTGACTTTGTTATTGGGGTAGTTTGCTGTTGGCATTGTTTTCCCAGTGTCATCTCCCAGGTTTGTCTTGCAACATCAAACTTGGGAGCTGACACCAGGAAAAAAATGAAATGGATGAAATTTGGGACCAATTTCATCCTGTGTTGTAGTCCTTTGGATTTCACTCTGGAACACTGTGTTATACGTTACTTCATTTACTTGGGTCAATACTCAAGTATCAGTGTCGATTCAGTTTAGTATTCCCCTCTTTCTTCTAGAATTGTGGAACCAGATGAACCCCCACCTTTTTAGACAGGAGAAACACAACCTTATATCTGAGCCTGCTTTATTTTTAAAACTTTCCGGAAGTTTGCTTTTGTAGAGCAGGATATTGGCTGACTGTTCTTATAAATGGCATACTTTTCCTAGAGAATCACCTTTTCAGAATGCTTATTTTCTAAGCACTAATTTTCAAATGCATTCTTTCCCTGTGACCAAAAAACTGCAGCCTATGACAACAATTTTGACAACTAATGTGAAAAATTAACGAGGTAATCTGCACTGTCATTAAATAAATATAGTCCTTATGGACCGTTAGTTGTTATCACATCTGTGCCTGAGAGTCTTGCTCACTTTTGTTTGCCTAACTCTTCTTCCCTTCCCTCCTATTCAACGTAGTCCTGTGGATGTACCATTTCTGATGTAGAATTTTTTTTTCAAGCTTAAAGCCACAAAAGCCTCTAGAAATGTAAGGGTTTAGGGCTTTTTAGTTGTTGTGGTTTTTTGCTTTTGCTCTGCAACCCCATTGCCAGTATTTTGAAGACAAAGTTTGGGAAATGTAGAAAATTCACGTGTAGTTTCCATTTATTTTTCTTTTATGAATCCAGAATTTGGGGTTGCTAATCTCTAATTCAACTACAGATGAAAACTTCCTTTATGGGCCTCTCATAGGTTTCTCTCAATGACCTTGGTCTTGGTAAGCAGTAACTTGGTTATTCAGTAGGCTGGTTTCCCCTGTAGTTATTCTTGTCCTGGATCAGGTGAGTACATCCGAAGTCTCCTTCTAATGCCATGTGTAGAAATTTGTTGCAAGGTAAGCTGATGCACATTAACTTGTTTTGAATATTTAAGCCTTAAGGAATAAATAAGTGCTTTACTTAGATAGTCAGTGTGGCCCAGAATCAAATCCAATAGTATTTCATCACAAACTCACATTTCCTCCCCTTTTTGATGTTTTCTTTTGTGGCAGTAACTACCAAGGATTCAGATCACATTTCACCGACAGATTTCTCATTATTTTTAAGAGACATTCAAGCAAACACACATGTAGTTTCTTCAAATTCCAAGTAATTTTGACTGCTGTGATGCCTCTGGATCATTTAAAAAATATTTCTAGTTTTCATTCTGGTGAAAACCTAATACTTCATATGGCTGCTATTGCAATTTTAGCTCTTGCAGGTAAGGTAATTTGTTCATTGAAACCCAAATGCCTATAAGATTTTTTGCCACATCTTCAGCTTGAGTTTCTGCTGACTGTGTTTTTTACATGGTATTAGACCCATTGAAACCCAAGTGAATTATGAATTTATCCAAGCAGCTATCTTGTTTGAATTTCACAGGACCCATTTTCAAGCCCAGTTCTTCCGTATAAGTACCCAGTGCATATTTTCTTGACGCTGCCTTGATTTGAGCCCAGTTTGGAGTTCGCAGTTTGTACAAATTTCACTGTCCAAAAAAGCACATCTGATTCAATAACAGTGGAGCCATCACCAGTTGTTCTCATGCACTTTGAGATTTCCTGAGTAGTGAGACTGTAATTGTTGTTTAACTATTCAGACATCTAGAACTTTTGCCCTGAAGGCCCCCTCTTTGCCAGACCCCGTGAAGCATTTTTCACTGTGCCCACGTAGTACTATGGCCTGGCCTGTCTTCTGCTTGTAACAGTTCTTTTTAATAGAAACTTCTTTTCCATCATGTCAGCATTTGTCTGAATCACTTCCAATAGTTTTTGTACTATTTCTGATTTCCCTAATTTTACAGACTGAATTAGTAACTTTTACCAAAACTTAAGGAACATCATCCAGCAAATCACAATGCCTTTTTTCTATGAGATATAACTACGTCTGTGATTATAAAGCTCTCAGATATTGTTTAGCCAGCATACGTTACTGGCTATAAGCTATAACTTTTGCTTACATCTGAACTGAATACCAGTCTCTTTTTCAGGGTGTCTCTATCAAATCATTAACACCTGGACCATTAAAGTTGGCTCACTAATTAGGTTTTCACCTTGTCTGTATCATTGAGCAATTAGGCTATGAAGTTGAATTTCCACAGGGCATTTCCCACTTCCAAATTCTTGTATCACTTCAGCAGAGACAACACGGCTGCTACTCTTGGGTTACAAGCAGGATTAAAAAAAAAAAAAAAAATCAAAAAAAAGGAAGTTGTAGCCATATAGCCTTTCTCAACTTTTTATGTAATCCAATTTTACAGCTAACAGACACAGTGACTCCATAATCCACTGATCCCCTCCTTGATTTATTTCAAACTCCTTCCTTCTTCGCTTCTGGTCTATCCTTTCTTAAAGCTGAAGATTAGCCAAAGCCACCTCCTCTCCATAATTCCATGGTGCACTAAGAGGTTGTTCTAATACCTTTTACAGAACTCCAATGTCTTAGTTTAGGCCTTATTTTCTCACCTGAGATCTCTGCAAATGTGTCACTAATTTAAGCCATGCGCAATTTGGTCTAGACAGTTCACATCTTGCTGCCCGTTTCGGTTAGGAGGAGAAATTGGTGCTGAAATCAGGTGCCTGTGGTGTAATCATGTTTACTTGTGAAGAGGCTGAATATGCTCTTTCCCGACACAGGTGGCACCAGACAGCATGGTGATTGCAGGCATCCTTCAAACATTGCTCAGCCCAAAAACCTGGAAGGATTTCCCCTCACAGTTTGTCTTCCAGAGCAAGTGTTGACTGGTGCTATCCTCTTCGCTCTCTCTTTTGTCTCTTCGGCCTCCCCAACACAGAGAGTCCTTTGTTGAAGGAATAGCTGGTAGGAGTTCCTTAACTTATTAACATGTCTGTCTTTATGCATTGTTTCATACTGGTATGGAATTGTTTTTTACAGGTGAGACAGCGATTCCTTTCTCACAATTTATAACCTGACAATTACTGTGAAAGTTCTTGTATTTTTTGCCATTGTCCTCTTTGCTATTATAAGAAGTAACTATAACACGCTCTGGAAATGCCTTTCTCTCCCAACCCAATAAAAATGCAGTAAGCCTGTCAGTGAGTAACACTGAGAGCCCTGCAGCAGCCAGCAAAGGTTATCCCTGAACTGTTTCCCAGGTCCATTCAAAAGTTTCAGATGAATCCTGACTCCCAGGTGACCTTACAGCCAGGACCGAGCAGCCTATTGCAAAGCAAATCTTCCCCAGAATCTAACTGTAGTCTGGAAGCTCTTTACCAGCTTTTACCTCTTTACTGTTATCCCTAAATGCAGGTTCTCCTGGTGTGTGAGAGCAAATCGACACACTGAGTCGAGATATTTGTTTTTATTTCAGTTCTGCAGAATTGGGTGCTGGGCGTTTAACAACAGCCAGCACACCTCACGTTTTAACCCACCCAATATTTATAGCGATAAAACCCAGCTGATTGGTCCATAATGATTCATTCACCACTCCTGACTATACATATGCATCTAAGCTCCTGTTTAAAATATTTAGGGAGGTTACCTGATTAGCATCTCCTTATTCAAAAAGGGGTGTGTATTTTAGCATTATAATTACCCAAGGTTAGTTTGGGATACACTCTTGGCTTGAATTTGGTCCAGAAGTTATATTTTGTTATCTTACGTCTAAGTCAGCAACTGGAAAAGAACATGCAAGACACGCTGTCTTGTTTCATGTCCTATTCAAGGTTGGGTATGTTCCTTCATGCCCCAGCCATGTCCCAGACGAGACTTCTTGATAAACTTTTTACTTTGTTCTTTCGGCATCAAAACCACATCTCATATTTATACCAGCACATTGCCGATAGGCAGTCATATTTAAGCATACAATGAATCTATGCTGTACCAGCCAAGCCAACAGCTAAACGATTCTTTCAGCGCAGCTCTTCCTGGTACATCTGCTCCTGTGGGATGGAGGCGGTCGGTGGGAAGCTCTGCCTTCCCGGACCTCCGGCAGCTATGGAGTCGAGTGGATTTTGGTCTGACATACAGCACCAGCCTGTCGCGTTCTGGACCACTGCAATAGCTTTCACGTGTTAAAAGCTACAACGAAGTTACGACGTATAACGTCGGACCTGTGTTGAACGACCTCAAGGAGAGATGCTACATGGAGACACAAGAAATGAGACCTATAAAGAGGAAAGCGGAGCCTTATTGGAAACAGGACCGGCTGGCTGAACTCGGGGAGCTGGCAGATGGGCGCTGCGGTGCTTTAGCGGTTCGGGGGGACGGAAGGATGCCCCCGCCCGCAGGGACCCCCCGCCGCTCGCCCGCCCCCTCGCCGCTGTCTCCATGCCACAGCGCAGCCTGGGCGGCTCCCAGCGCCCTCATTTGCATAGCCCCGGCAATTGGCCAATGGGCGGCCGGCCCTGCGTTCTGTCATTTGCATGGGCCCCCGGCGGCGGCCAATGGGGTGGCGCCCGCCGAGCCCGCTGGGGAGGCGATGTTTCCCTGCGCGCGGGGCGGTAGGTGCGGGTGACACAGCGACAGGCCGGGCCGGCCGCGGGGAGCTGCCGGGACCTGCCGGCACATCGGCCCATCGGCCCGGGCCGCGCCTCACCGCGGGGAGGGGGAAGATGTNCTGCCGGGACCTGCCGGCACATCGGCCCATCGGCCCGGGCAGCGCCTCACCGCGGGGAGGGGGAAGATGTCGGTGGCGGGGCTGAAGAAGCAGTTTCACAAAGCCAGCCAGGTAAGGGCAGCAGCCGGCGGCGGCGGAGCCCCGGGGGCCGGCTTTGCTGTGGGCGGGCGGTTCGCCCCGCGCCCGATCCCGGCCGCCCGAAGGCTCAGCGGGTCCCTCGACCCGCTCCTTCTGCATCCCTCTGTGGCACCGCTGGGGTGTCTCCTGCGGCTTCACCTCCGGGGCCTCCCGGGTATCACTGCCTGCTGCGTTGATCCTTGCAAGAGAGAGCTCCCTCCTTTCCTTCTTTTGCTTGGGGCGTCGTTTCTTTCTCTCAGTCATTAATGTTTGTTGTTTAACGCTGGGTTTGTGTTTGTGCTCTGAGGCCTCCGTTAAAGATGTAGGCTGTAGTGTGCTAGTTTTCCCCTGAAGGGTTCGTTGTGTTGTTTTTCCACAAACTACTGGTTTGTTATCCTACTTGAAATGCCATGTATTTGCCCTATAGAGGGTATCATGTGTTTCTAGAGTTTTCCCTCCTTTTCTAGATGCCGTACTCTTAGCTTTTCCTGGGTGAACCTTCATCTTCTCCTGCTCCCTTTCTTTCCGGTTTTCTCTTCTCTTTTATAATGTGCTTCTCTTTAATACTTTTGCTGATTTCTCCTAAGAGTGAAACCCCTTTCCATCAAGCGGGTGGACTGGTTGCACTACGTCACACGACAGGGCCGACCCAAACCCCACATTGGCAAGGTAGCTGCAGGAAGTGGCAGCGGTGGGATTGTTCTCACTGAAGGTGTTTGGAAGCCTCAGCTGCTTTGCTTGCTTGTGGCAAGCCTGAGGGACCTGTATTTCTGTTGGCTCTCAGTAATTATAATGGTAATACTGAAATTAGTGTCTGTAACCTACTCGGTCAGATCGGACAACTGCACTTGTCTTGGTGAGGGTGAAGAAAATCAAGCCTCGTCGAGTGCTCAGCTGTCATCTTTCTGGGGCCTCCTTCATGTTTGGCTTGACAGCAGCCCAAAGGCAGAATGTGCACTTTGTTTGGATATAGAGATGCTAAATATTTGTATCTAATGTTTATTTTCAGTAGTGGTCTTTCTTTCATGTTATGTACTGATCTGGAAAAATCTCATGAATCTTTATCTTTTAGTTAGCATTCACTGTTTCTTTGAGAAAATGTGGGGTCTTCCGGGGTAAATGTCGGGAGAGCAAATAGGGGAGAGCATCTGTCATTCATTTCAGTGGCCAGTCCGGCCCAAACTGCGACAGTAAACAAATGCAAGGACAATTTATAAAAGGTTTTGGCTTGTTTTGCACCTAACTTATGCTGATAAGTGATGCAGCCTTTACTGTGGTGAGTTTGTAACTCAAGAAGCAGAAGGTATTTAACTGAGGAAGTTAGAGAGGTAACCACAACAAATGCTGTCTTGTCTAGCAACTGGAAAGAGTGCAAGTTGCTTAATCCTGCCCAGATGTCAGGTAAACATTAAAAAAAAATAAAAAAAGGAGAGAGGGGATCTGATAAAGGTAGTAGCAGTGGCAAAAAGGAATAGTAGAATATATTGAAGTTGACTGTACATTTATTAAAAAGTTGTGGTATGACCTCCAGTATTCATTACATTCATTACGGTAAGGAACTGTGATGTGTAAGTCAGATAATATTCTCCTTCTCCGGGTGGGTCAAAGGTAAAGTTTCCACTGATTTTCAAATGCAGGACTGAGCAAGGAATTTAAAGTTGACTGGAAAAGTCTCTCTTCAGGGAAAGAAATACTGTTTGGTAAGAAATTGAAGTGCAGGGAAAAGATACTGGAATTGGATTTTTTTCAGTGCTTGAGGAAAAACAAGAGACTTCTTAAGAGCTCATTCTGGAAGGGCTCAGATAACATGTTGGGCACAGCAGTAGTGGAAAAAATAATAGGAGAAATAGCATATATATGATCAAAACATCCAGGCCTAAATAACTGATGTATTTATCTGACTCACGGAGGCGCAGTCATGCCCACAGGTATAAAGGTACAAACTAAACCGTTGTTGAAACTGACAATAATGAAGTGGAACATGCAAAATGTAAATATTGCCACTCTATCTTTTAGCTAAATTCTTTTATGAAATGCTAAAACAACCAAATGCAGAGCATGAAAGAGGTATTTCTCAAAAGACCATTTGATAAATCTCGAAGTACTGTAGGATCACTTAAGGAGACATATACCTTTGTGTATTGAATGGATGAGGGATGCCAAGGGTAACTGCTAACAGCAGAGACAGGCATTGCTTGGGGAAAGAATGAAATTAATTCCTTTAGTGTTCCCGAAGGAGAATGGGGGCAGATGACAAAAACTGGCAAAATTCCCAGAGGACGTTGAGGAATACTGAAGGGAATGAGACTTGTGCCAGGGCATGTGATTAAGGAATAAAAATAATATTTGACGGCTGACAGAACCTACAGACAAAAAATCTGAAGGGTGAAGCAAGTGGGCTAAGTCAGTCCGTACTTAACAATTCATTCAGAAATGTGAATAAGTATCAAAGAAGTGGCAAGATCCATGTATTTTCAAAAGATAAAAGATTTTCCATGCTAAAATAGACTTCTATTCAACTGAAACAAACACAGTTCTAACTGAAAAATAGAGTAATATAGATATATAGTTATAGAAAGATTAAATTAAATAAAACAAAGGGAGTTAACTCGATAACTCTGTATACTCTAACTGAACTACTTAACTGTTGCGGAACTGTTTTTTGCAAAAGAAAGGCATTTCAGTTTTCTTTTTTTAAAAAGCCTGCCTCTTCTGTTTGTCTTTATGTACAGCTTTTGTGTTAACTAGCAGTCATCACCTTTGTGTGTAGGCTTAAATTCTAAGTTTACTGAGTCCAGGAAAAAAGCAAGCAATACTTAAGTTTTTATACGTGCAGTTGACGTTTCTGGGATGTTTGTCTGGTGCGTGTCAGCTTGGTTTATCTAAAGTTACAGTTAAGTAAGTAAGTGTTTGCTTTATAAAAGGCCAGCGGCTAACTTTTCATGGTTATTAGCCCTCACCAAAATCGGGCACGACATGCTATTGCAGACTTGGTTTTTGTAGTAAAAAGTGACCGTGTCTCTGTCTATAGTCCATTAATTCACAGTAAGTGTTCTTGATGGTTTTTTCCTAGATTTTTTTACCCAATTTGTATTTTGTACCCCACTGAAAATAGCGCATCTGTGCAGGTTTTCACCTAAGTATCTGGTAGTGAGATTCAGAAGACAACTCTTGAGTTACGAGCATCTGTTGGAATTACTGCAGTAAATTCTGCACCCCAGAGTGAGTGGCGTTTTAACTATTTTTCTATATATTCCAATATATAAAGCTGCAATTCTGCTCCATTATCCGTACCCTAGTAATTGCTCCCTCTGACATCATGGAACTGATAGACCCAAAGCTTATACGTAACCCAGAGGTTATAGATCTGTTACGTAACAGATAATAGCTTTCGGGTACACTAGAATTTTCTTTCCTATGCTTTTTATTTAGGTTATAAGGTTAAATTGAAACACTCCATCGGACTGGAATGAGAATCACTTCCGTTCAGTCCATTTAATATCAGTGATGATCCCTTGAGTGTAACTCATTTGACTAATGAAGTACCAAGCAGAACCTGTGTGGCTTCCACCTTGCACTGGCTGATAAGCGAGAGCAGGTCGTTTCTCAGAGCTGATTAACTCCTGTGCAAGTCTCATGGAATTCAGCCTTTTTTCTGGTTTTTAATGTATTTTCGAATAGAAGCTTTTTTAATTAACCTTCAGGGTGTTCTGTTCTTGATGAAAATTTGTCTCCTGTCACTTTCAGCCTCTGACGTATCTTATCTGTTTTCCTGTTTTTGGGTTGAAACCTTTTGATGTAGGTGGGTGTATCTCTGCCTTCGGTTTCTGCAGGCCTTGTTCTCATGGTGGTTGTGCACGTGGGATAACCCAGATGGTGGGAGGACTGCATCTTCTGATGCATACTGGGAGTATTTTTAGAGTGGTGTTTCTGTTTAGAAAAGCAGTAAGTATAGAGAGAGTGAATAAGAAAGCCTTAATAGGCAGCAGATGCTATTATAATTTCTGCTGTGCTCTAAGACTGCAGCCAGGCTGGTGTCTCGGTGTAAAGATATGTGATTTTTCAAAGCAGTTGGAGGCTAGTGAGCTGAGAACCTCCCTCCCTTAGGGTGTTTTGAGAGCTCAGCCGTGATGCTGGCATAGGAAATCTGCTGTTGACCTTGAATTCACATGTTTTTTCTCTCTCTCTTTTTTTTTTGTAAATCAATTGTAGCTAAAGTCTGTGTATAGCAGCAGTCTCATTATCAACAGCTTATTCATAGTGTATTTCTTAGGCTTAGCTTCTCAGCAATAGTAGAAATTACTACTTTTTTTGAGGAAACACATGACTGCCACTTACTGTGAATATCTTGTTTGTAATGTTGGCATCAACAGTCATTGTTAGCCTATGCAGAATGGTTTCTTAAACTTTCTCCTATTGTCAGTGAAGAAATAGAGGCTCCAAGAGAGTGTGAATCAGGAGCTGGCTCTATTGTCTATAGGCAGAGCCTAGCGGTGAACAGATTTTTCTAACCAAAATCTGTTAAAACTCTTTTGCCTTCTGAAAGTGATTTAACCTAGTGTAATAAAATATCTGCTCTGGACTTTCATCTCTTACATATCCTGGATGGCATTTGTCTTTTCAAGTACTGCATCTTTTTTAGCAATGTTTTTAAAGGCCTTTTTCTTTTTTTTTTCTTTTTTTTTTTTTTTAAGTTTTGGCTATCGCCAACAGCTACAGGGATGCTGTTTCTTCTCTCCCAGATTTTTGCTTTTACTCCATTGATTTATGTGTCATTTTGATGCAATCTGTTGGAAGGAAGACCAGATCAGAATCAAGTAGTTCTTGTTCTCCAGACAGAATAAGTCTTGTGATTGGGTTTTGTTGTGGTGGTTTCTTTTTTCTGTTCTCCTGACTATTTTTCTTTTCTGTTATGTTGTAGATGAATGATACTAGCCTAGACATAATATTTAAGCCTTTTTTAAAGTCCGTGTTGACATTGAGTTAATACAAAAAACCTTAATTTACACAAGTGCTTGCTAGCAAAGGAAGTACTTTGGTAAACTGAGGAAGAGACAAACATTATACAAAGAGAACCTGAACTTGCCAGTGAGACAGGAAAGGAAACTCATTATTGTCTACGTGCAGATATATTTCTTTTCTAGGACTATAAGCTGTTACCATACAGTCTGTTAGAGATACTGTCCTTTCACATCCAACCTGAGTTGGGAATGATGAATCCAAGACCTTAGTAGAATTGTGTTCCTAGTTTTTATTAGATAACTATATAATCTTATAGAATTGTGGAGATAGGACAGTTGTGAAAAGAACATTACAATTTAGTTTATTGTCTGAGATGTTTTCATATGTGTTTCAGAAAGGAGAGTAAACCCTCGGCCACTGGCAATGACAAAAAATAACATTCCTCTGTTCTCTATGTAGCTCTCTGATTAGACAGTATCGTTTGTTTTTACCTGTGTTGCGACTGGAGACTGTTGTTATGCAATCCAGTAATTATAAAACTATAATGTAGATTATATGCTGTTCCTCTTAAATACCTAAGATGATGTGAGGAAAGGCTGAGGGTTTGTGTAAATCTTTGACGACTTGTTAGTTCGTGGAGTTGTTGTTGGGTTTTTTTGTGTGTTTCTTTTTTGATGGAAAAACAGTGCTTGCAAAAGGAGAAGTCCTCATGTTGCACTTTCTTTCAAAGGAAAATTAATGAAAGGGAGGGAAATGTGGTCCTGTGGCAAAGATCAGCATGGGCTGGGGGGAGCGAGGTGTAGTAAGGTGACAGTGATCTGCGCTTCAGCCCTCTTCCTTTGGCATTAGTAAGGCTAACTTGCTCACTCACTCACTTTTGAGTCATGTGGCCGACTTTCGGTTGTGCAGCCCACCCTGCTTATGCTGAAGCTTGCTTCCTGCGACCTAGGTACTGGGCTAATAGGTAGGAAATAGGAAGACAATTCCTTGTGGCGTGAAGGTGGCTTTCAATATTAAAACATATATGTTTTGTGGGGATAAAACATGTCTCTGTCTGTAGGAGGATGGGGAAACTAGCTCTCAAGATTTAGGTTTACAGTTATATTTACAGTTGTATTTATCACCTGCTAAGTAGCCTGCCAGTAGAGCATAACTGTAGGAAAAAGAAACTTTGAGTGCTTCAGTCAGCGTACAAATGAGAAGATAGCAATCATATGCCTCTGCAACCTTTAACAATGCAGCTTTCAGAGCTTGCAATAGATGCATCACAATGCCGTAAACTGGGAATCTAGCAGAGATGCAGCTACAATTTGGAAGGAGGTTAGTCGTATTTTAGCCATAAAATATTTATATATAAAAGTCTGAATGGCGTTGCAGTAGAAAATAGTGTAGCATAATGGAATGGAAGCTGAACTTTCTCCTTGAATGCATCTCCTTTTATAGATTCTTGGCTTTGCTGAAGAGTTTTGCACAGGCATCCTGAAAGTTCGAGCGAGAGCTGGCGCTCCATCCCTAACTCATGCTGTTGCCTGAGTCATTGCGGCACATGCTGGGTAATATATTGCAGTGCAGTCTCTTGAGAATCCTGCAATGCTGAAAAACAAACAGAGGAGTGGAGCACAGCAGCAGCATTGCATTAAGATTTTCTTTGGCATTGTTTGCTAAGTATTGCTTGAAGCTCCTTAAATATTTTGAGCAGATACATTTCTACCAAGAAGTTGCATTCCTATACAGAATTTGGGACAGACTTTATAATATACACAGAGGAGGACAAATTCTGCTTTAGTTATACTGATAGAAAGCTGGGATGACTCAATGAAGTCTTACAGGAATGTGCAGCAGAACTGGATAACTGAGTGCAGAATCTGGCCCAAAAAAGCTCAGTCCAAGTGCTTGTTTCTGTTAAGATAAGAAAGTTTTATATATTCAGTGGCACAATATAGCTGCCGTTACAGAACGAACTATTGCTGAAGGATAGAAGTGTTTTTAATATAACGTTTTGTCTGTTGTGCCGTCCAAACAGCAACACTTTCTGCAAGCGCATGTGTAATTCCAGTTGTAAAATGTGTCCCATTCTTCTTACCTTCTGTAAGAACCCTATAAACCCCAAACTTTGTAATGGTATTGTTAAAAACAAACTGCTTCTATTTATGTTAAAACCTCTTTCACCTCAGCGTATTGTGGTAATCTAATTCTATACTGTGCTCTCATTGTTAGTCTCTTTCCTGTTCATGGAAAGCAGGCCACTGCTGGAGTTTTATGACTAGTTGAGAGTTGAAGATGCAGGTTTTAACAATGCTTTTAACAAGTCCAGTTAGAAAAGTGCTAATCAAATGTTAGATTACACCTTGAATTATATTTTCTAGAGCCCTAGTGTCCTATCGCCGTGTACAGGTTTCTATTATTAAAGTTATTGTTATATGCATTGGTGGGAGAATATATCAGTTAATTTCCTGCAACATCTCAAATATCAGCAGCTGTGTATGAGAAACACAAAAATAACTTGGCCTTACGTGCTTTCTATTCAAAGGACAATGCCAAGCCTCTGATGAGAATTGATTCTGTTTCTGTACTACCCTAATTAAATTACATTTTTTGATACTGTACCTGTGTTTAATGAACTGCAGTGACTGCAGTGAAATTAGCCTGGTTAGCAACTGAACCTGATTGTAAGAATCCAGGACTCAAAGGAAATCAAGGGGTTCTAAAATTCCATTTTCTGTGATTGGCACTGTTTCTGTTCTTGTGCAGTCAGGTTACAGATCTAAGGTGAAAAAGTGGGGAAAAGATTTTAATTTTTTTTTTTTTTTTTTTTTTTACCAAGCAAGAAAAGACATAAAATATTAAAGCCAAGTATAAATGGTCAGAGGTAGTAACAGCCCCTTTATTCCCTTGTGAGTGGTTTGCAAATGCAGGTAGGTCTCACTGTTCCCATTCTTTTTTTACAGATGCAAATAAATAAGGTACTTGAAGGTGATGTGACTTCAAGGTTAAGGAACTGGTCAGCGGCAGAGCCAAAAGTAGATTATGTGTTTCCAGACTAAAGATACAATGTCCAGTCATTAGAAATTCTGCTTGCAAACTTCGTTGGGGGTTGAAAAGGTGTGTGGAACCATGTCCCATTCACTGGGATTTTTTAAGAATTCTCTTTTATTTTGCATAAAATGTATGCATAAATAGGAATGTGGATAAGGTTTTGGATTAAGGCTTCCATATAAATGTGGTATAATTCTACTGACTAAAAGTTCAGCAGGGCTGAAGATGGTATTTTCACTTAACTATTTTTAATACCTGTCTGGAACAGGCAAGCAATGTTTCAGAAACTAGGATTTTTGGGTAATGATATCCCCCCAGCAGAGAATTAGTGGGGGGAAAAAAATTTACTTAGTGCCATAAATAAAATGTGGGCTCAGAGCTCAGAAAGTCATTGTTTTGATTCAAAATTATGACTTTCCCTTTCACAGTCCTGTTGGGAGAGCTAGGGAGTGGAATTTGGTGCCTGTGCCATCTGCATGGTCAGGGAATGCCACAGACATGGGAATGCTTTCCCTTTCCCACAGAGAATGTAGCACCTGTCAGCTTGGTGTCTGGGTCACAGGAGATGTGTGTGTGTGGCGGGAGGGGAAGAAACCCTGTTAAAGTAAATTATTAATCAAAGACTGTAGCTCTTAATCAGTTCAGAACCAGCAGTTCCAGTTTGCTGCCTAGAAATTCCTTCCAAAGAAAATAGTAAGATTCTTAAAGACATTGGGATGAATTCTGCTTTTGGTGTAAGCTGCTTGGATGTCTGCCTGGAGTCACTGGAACATGGCAACTGTTACTCACCTTTAAGATTAACTGTTTATTGCTTTACGGCTTTAGCATCTGAATATTCCCTAGCTGGGTTTTTTTTTTCCCTGTAAGTTGTAGTAAGCACCTGAAATGACTTTGTTGGTGTTGGAGGTAGGGCTTGGTTTTTTGTTGTTTTTTTTTTTTTTTTCCTTCTTTTTTTTTTGCCTTTGCTGGGGGTTGGAGAGAGCAAGCAAAACGTCTTTGCTCCCCTGGTCTGTCCTACAGCTCTCCACGTGCTGAGAGACCGCTGACATTGTTCCTCGGTGGAACTTTCCCTTCCTTGTGCTGTTGAACCTAAGTTTGTGCTGGTGCCTGTCACAGCAGTTTAATGGGAAGGAAAACTTGTGCGGTGAACAGTAGGAGAGAGACACAGGCAACCACAGGTGAACGGTAGGCTTAGGCAGGAAGGGAGTTACTTGTGGAAATAGCTTTGTATTTGAGGAAGCGTGTTGCAAAAGAGACTCCAAGATAAATACTTCCTGTCATCAGTAGTTATGCCCCATAGGTTTTTCTCAAAGTGTACACTTGGTTACTGCTTTCATTTATTCTGAGTGGGCCGGGTACAGGAGCTCGACACAGGCTGCCCAGAGCGGTGGTGGTGACGGAGTCTCCCTCTCTGGAGACATTCACACCCCGCCTGGACGCGTTCCTGTTCCACCTGCTCGGGGTGACCCTGCTCTGGCAGGGGGTTGGACTAAATGATCTCCAGAGGTCCCTTCCAACTCCTGCCATTCTCTGATTCTGTGACTTGCCAAGGGACTGCAGGCACCGATAAACCCCAAAGTTGCTCAACTGCCAGACTTGTAAATGGTTGGTGCTGGAGCACGGTGGATGGTTGCCCCTGTGGGTATGCCTAGTACTGACAGATTTGGCCCAACCTAAATATCTACGTTAGTGTAAGGCGATCACAGTTCCCAAAGACAATGTGTTCTTGTTTATTAGTGTGATGGAATCTATGATCTGTATTCAAAAGTCAGGATTTATCTGCTATAAAGTCATGAAGTTACCGACGGAATTGTCTACTATAGAGTCATGAAATTACAGCTGTGTCCATCAGGCCTAAGAGCTGTGGTCTGTGCAGGTGAAATGAAGCAGGTGTTGGCAATGTTCTAGTGCCATTTGTCGTTAAATGCAGGTTTTTTGGATGTGACTTGTTTGTGGTAGAGGAATATTTTTCTTGTTTCCAGCTTCTTTCTAATGGTGAAACAAAGGACTTTTTTCAAGGTGGTTTTAGTTTTACACAAAATCAATTCAACAGTTTGAAGTATGTATAGATGCATTTTTACAGATAATATAACATCAGTAAAATCTTGAAACACATTGAAATTTAAAAATCCCTGAAGCTCATAGGTGTGAACTGCCTTAGCTTTCTCTGCCACTGAAAGTTTGCCCAGTTTTACTGTGGGTAAGTGGAAATTGATGATAGCACTTCCATGACTATGTATAAATATAGCATTTATATATAACCTGTATTTCCTCCCCCCCATCTTTAAGCCTTTGACAGAAAAAACTCCTCATAGGTAGCCTCTGCCCAAAATACATTTGCAAGACATTCTTCGAAGGCAAAAAAATCTGCCCTTCGGTTTCCAGACTTTTATGTCTGAGCAAACGTTGCTTATAGATGAGAACTGAGAATTCAGTGTGGAATGACACTTGCCCTGAGCAGCGCTGCCATGGGTCCGTGACACAGTCAGGCTCGAGGATGAATTACGTGGTTTCTTTATCAGAGATATTCATTGCTTCTCATGCTGCTTTTTTGACATAACCTTTCTGGAAACACTCTTTTAGAGCATCTTCATTAGTTACTGTCGTACTTCTGAGTTCTAGTCAGATTAGTGTGGGGTTGCAGAAATGAAGCGTGCCTGTGTGGGACTGCACCCTGCTGCCAAGAAGAACAAGTTCAGACCCAGAAGTCTTGTGCTATTGCTAGCTTGTACAAGGCATTTGCAGCGTTGCACTTAGCACCTCTTTGTCTATCAGCACATTTGGGAAGCAGCCAGAAGACTAGTATGGCTCACTCTTATCTGATGAACAAAAAGTTTGTTTATAGAAGGGGAAAAAATGCACAGCAATGTAGCTAATCTTGCACACAAGTAGTAATACTTCTGGGAATTGCTTTTTTTGGATTATGTCAAAATTACGTTTATTAAAAAAATGAGGAAATTTTTTTGGAAAAAAAAAGGTGAAGCTTAAAGTCATCTTGCCAAGTGTTGTCAATTTCTGTGATACTTTTATTCAAAATTATACAAAATTGGAAAAATGGTAGTTTTTGAAAAGCCTTGTTTCAGGTGGAAGAAGTTTGTTTGTGAAGATTGTATCTATTCTTTTGGAACATTACTTACTTTATGATCCAAAATAGTAACCGCTTGCCTTGTTAATTATTTTTCATAGTGTATCATCGAAGTTATTCCTTCAGCAGATGTTCAGTTCTTGCCAATGTACGTGAGACTGAGTAAATTTTATGTTTTGTTCTTCACTTGGAACATATAAAATACACCAAAGGAACTGTCTTTGCATCAGCACTTTGGCATATATGAAGCCTTGACACTAATTCTAGTAATGCGTATTATTATTCTAGCAGGTGACTGAAATAAATACATGGTCTGGCCAAAATTACTGTTCTAGATTGGTGCAAAGGAAAATTCAGTTTTTGTTGACTTGCCAGTTATTTTCTAAATTCAAGTGACTTACGCGTACAGAAATTACAAGTGTTGGTATGCCGGTTGTAATTACTACTCAGAAAATAGTGCTCTGCAAAAGCCTGTCTGTGATTGTTTTTCTCTTCTAGTATTCCTGGAATCTTACATCTTTCTGTGTGTTTGATGCAGTTACTAAGATGCATTCAGTGTGTTCACAAGGATCGCTCAAAATAGTGATCAAATGTTATTTAAAAAATATTCAATTCCTTTACTTCCATAATCCAAAAAGTAACTAAAATTAAATAAGTACTGCAGACATTGTTGGAACTCCTTTCAGTTAGGGCTGTAATTTATGCGTATCATTCTACGTGGCACATTTTAAAGGAGCTGAAAAATAGCAAATCTTGGTTTTTTTTTTTTTTTAATTACTGTTTCAACCATCGATTTCAAACTTTGAGAACTCTGTGATACTGTATACTATCCAACTTAGAGTTGTATTATTAATAATGAAGAACACATTTTTATATATATAATCTTAATCATCATATACGTTTGATCAAGATTTAAAGGGCCACATCTACTGCTTTGTTTTGAATGAAGAATGCAAGAATCATGACATTTTCATTGCAAGTGAGTTTGTTGGAGATGGAGATTTGCCCTTCAGTGATCTTTTCAACTGTGGTTAAAGGTTCCTGTTTCATGGGAATTGGCTTGTTTTGCTACTGATGGATGTACTGCCCTTTTTGTAGGACTTTTCTTGCTCCAAAACCATGTGCCAGTAGAGGAGGATGGTGCCTTTTGACCTCGTTTGCACTAGCGCTTCGGAGCTTCTTGGTCTGTGTGTAAATTATGCCCTGAAAATTTCTCCAGTTTTCTCTGTCATGTGTTGGAAGATGGAATTTGATAAAGTTTGATAACAATGAAATAGCGACAATTTCGTGTGCTTGCTGAGGGAAGTTCTTTTCTGTCCCCATGGATGAAGTCAGTGGTGCGTTTCTGCAGTGCTGCTGTTACTGCTGGAATGAATTGTGCCTCGTGGAGATGCAGGACAGTGCGTGTCTGTCTTAGAAGTGAGGCTGGGAAGCCCTATTATCTCCAACTGCATTTTAGTTTGTGGTATTGCATGTAACAATGTGTTGCTGCCTAAAACCACTAGTATGTTTTGAAATGGAGTTATAAAAATAAGGCAAAAATGTGCAGCGACTTCTTCTCCAGACTAGTCACAGTGATGAAAATAATCGTTTCTCCCCCTCCCAACTTTTTACTGTGATACTTTTTCCTTTTCTAGTAAGTGAACGAAAGGAGCATGGATTATTAAAACCTTTGAGATACATAAGTGTTTTTGACTTTTTTGTTCTGTTTAGGTTTTGCAACTCACCATAAGCACAGGTTGCATTGGCAGAGAGAGTAAGATATCCAAAGTCCTTTTGTTTGTCCCATGGGTATCGTTGCTGAGGGCCTCACATGAATGCCACCGAAGTCAGCAGTGCTGCAGGGCTGCTGGGAGCACCTTGTTGGATTTTTCAAAATATTGGAGTAATGAGACTGTAGCACCGTTAAAAACTCGGTTGCGTTTGTAGTTGACAGGAACAGGAAGTACATTACTTCACAGTGCTCTAATGCTGAACTTGAATTTAAAGGCTTGTGAAAACTGTCAACTAAAATGGCTTTAAAAAAAAAAAAAAGAAACAAACAACAAACCTCTCAAGCAGAGGAGACAAAAAAACCCAACTTGCTGATTCAAAGGGAAAGTGTGCAAGCCATGTATAACAGGAACAGGTGGGCTGCCTTGAGTGGGTTGACAGGGACTGACTGTGTGGCAGAAGAATGTGGGTGTTTTTTCGCAATGTACGAAAAGCTGTGGAAACTACAGGACTGCTCAAAAAAGTAGGAGGGATGCCACTTAAATCAAAATAATGTGCAGTAAAAAGTAAAGGTAAGAGAAGGAGTTGTCAATCCATTTTATGGTGACCTAATAAAATCCACAAGGCTAGTGTAAATGCTAAAAAGTGTAAGCAGTAGTTTAATACTGAAGGACAAATCTCTAACTTGATTATGTGAGAATGGAATTCTGTCAGAATTACTGCTTGATGGAAAGTAATTTGTGAAAGAGCAACAGACAAGAGATTATTTGTCACTTTTTATGCATACAAAGTAGCCTTGCTGATAAACATTATGCTGAAGCGGTGATGAGCAATAGTATGCTAATGTGAGAAATTAATTCTAAACGAAATCAATCAAAAATTATGCTTTTGACCATCAGTGTATCTGGCTATCTACAACTTCTGTAGACAGTTTTGCTGTTCTGCTTCCTCTGTACAGCTCACTTGGGGCTCCGTAGTGAATGATTTTGACCACAATTTTACTGATAATGGAGACGCTAAAACTGTCACTCTAAACTGTGGCACTGCCAAGGAACTTCTTACTTTAGATAAATGTGTAGTTGTATAGTAACTTTTAAAAACTAAAAATGGTACTCCTGACTATTCACAGCATATCTTTTAGTGTTAGCAGCTCTAGAGCTTAGGCAATTTCAAGAATATTTAACCCAAATACATAAGCTTTGAGCTGAAGCTGTGATTCCCTATCAAAACTGCCCACATCTTGTCTATGATATTTCTCCTTTGGTTGGTCTGTATTGGTGCTTAAAAGTATTTGCCAGGTAATTTCTAAGACTCAGATTTACTGCTTGTGGTGTTGAATGTGTAACAAGATAGGTCTGACTTCAGTGAAGATGATGTAAGTATATTCTGACTTTATAGAAATAAGAATTAGGTTACCCAAAACCTGAGTAACCCCCCTCTTTTTCCTAGCCCTTACTTTGGCAGGGCTCTCTGACATCAGTTGTGAGTAAGTGATCTTGTTAGTTTTGCATGTGGGCTTTGAGGTTGTGTTTAAGGCATAAAGTCAGGAAGAAGTGGTAGGTGCTTGGTAAACTGAGGTAGGCTAATGTACTCAGCCTTAAAAAAAAAAATAAATATAATTGAACTACAGTTTTAGACCACAGCTGGTTTTTCTTTAGATGCTTTATCAATAAAGCCGTATAATAAGCTAAGATCTCTGGTTGTGGAAAATGCGAGAGGGCAACTGGATAGGCGTGAATTATGCAGTGCAGTTAAGTGTTTTCAAGAAGAAAAAATTATTTAAGTGTTCTAAGGATTTTAATTGCCTATTCTGCACATGCAAGCTATGATTTGTGTGGGATTGATCTCTCTTATTTGAAGAACTAGGATTTAATTTTTTTGTTTCAAATGATGTAAAAGAAATAACGACACTAGCATATGTTACTTTAACAGAAAAATGTTGTGATGGGCTATTTGATAGCAACTCTAACCAAGTCAGACTTCCCATGGGACCCAGCTACAGGGTAATACGCTGGGCTTTGGTTCCATGAAGCCTTGAAGTATTTGCACGGCTTTACATCCATGGATAGCTCTGGGACTGTTCGTCTGCTGATCGCTGGCTAGACCCTCCTGAGTTCAGGCCTGTGCTATAATTCGTGATGTATTTAATGTTAGCTTTTGGGAGAGCCAGTGGGAGCCATCTTTCCAGAATAAGCTAGGACAGCTTAATCTGCGAAAAGAGTGAAGGATCCATTTTCTGGGGTTAATTCCAGGGCATCATGCTGGGACTGGTCAGATAATGTTCTGAGAACTCAAAGTGCAATAGATTCCTCTTAGAAGCTATGAGTCAGAGTAATGCACTCTTCCAGAACTGAGACTGACAATATGCCAACGTTTTCTAGAATAAGGGAAAGCATAGATTTTCACTAGACTGAGTGACAATTGCTAGGTGTCATGTGACGAGGACAGAAATTAAGAGGTATTGAATGGACAAGGTAATGTAAAGCTCACTTGGTGTTTAGTGCAGAGGGCTCGCTAAAGAAGTTCAGACTGCCTCAGTGGGTGGTTAGATTGTTTTTTGTATGCATACCTTTCCCCTGCATGTGCGAGTACTATGTTTATGGAATCGGCTTTAACAGCTGGATGCCATCAGACTGAGGATGCAGTTGCATGGAAATTTGCATCACCCTAAATCTAGGTCATTGTAGCCTCGCTCTACCCCCGGAGTAAGGTCCTGCCCACTTCCTTGAGTCAGCTCTGAGTGCTTGTGTGATCACAAACTGAGCTGATAGAGGCAGTTTATCCACCTGAAAATTAACCCAGCTCAAATGTGTGATTAGTTTTCGGGTCGATTAACACCTTAAGCTCACAGTGTAGTAGCACAAGAGCTGTTACCAGTGCAAGGGAAGTGGTGTGAATGTCTTCACAGGGATGAAAAGGATTTAGAGAAGACTAAGCAGCTGTGGAAAGTACCTTAATGAATATTAGAATGTCTTGTTCGCATTCAGAGTAGAATAAACTGTGCATTGTAAGAGATTTGTATCTCATTGACGTTGTGAATGATTAGCCAACAAGAGATCTCTGCTACCAGTTCCCCAGGGGTTTAGTGGTGACTATCATGATTATGATAATAATCATGTGAGGGCAAACAAAGGAGACAAAAAGATCTATCCATATTCCAGCAAGCCATAGCCCAAATAGGGCAAGTGAGTGGTTTAAGTAAAATGGTGGTCAACCTGGATGTAGGTAAAAGGAATGTTCCTGGTGAAAGCAGCACCTCAGGCCACGTAACTTACAAATCCTTTGAGTGACAGGGCTTACACAATGAGATCCGAGTCTTCAGTCCGACTTCAGCGGAAAATTGAGAACACTGTTGGAGGAGAGGGGGGAAAACATACATTTTCTAAGCACAGAAAAGACTGCACTTCTTTCAACTGTGAGGAATATCAGGGGAAGGAAATTCTGCACAATTAAAGTAAGGTCTAGTGTGACAAATGATGTAGAACAGAACTTTTCCAACAGAGGATAAGTTGTAAAGGGATGTTAGAGGTAACGAGGCAAGTTGAGACCTGCTGGTCAAACTAAAGGGCAGAAAGAGAGGCATAGGTAGTGGAAGCAGGGACAGGTATCCTGGGAAGAGTATAGGGGCACCGCCTGGTTGTGTAGGGATGGGGTCAGGAAGTCCAAGGTGCAGCTGGAGCTGAACTTGGAAAGGGACACAAAGAATAATAAGAAGGGCTTCTACAGGGATGTCAGTCAAAAAAGAAGGTCAAAGAAAGTGT
>VYZM01002286.1:9904-36273 GCA_013398915.1 Dromas ardeola | reverse complement strand
TTGTCCCTCTTTTTTTTTTTTTTTCTTTTTTTGTTCCACATGCCATAACCCAAGAATTGAAGAAAAATTTGAGAACCACGTAACTAGTCATAAAAGCAAACACTGTAACAGCCCCTTCCCTCAATGGAAAACGCACCTCCTGGATACAACTGCGAGATGCGGAGAACTACCTGCAGCGCTTGCACGCAGATGCCTCCTCAGAAAATTAGGATAGTTTTCTCACTCAAGCTATTTAGCAAAAAGCAAGTGTTCTTTGCAAGGTTCATTTCTATACTTCTGCCTTTGGAAAACAAACGGCATCAAAACTTTTTTTTTGTTGTTTTTTTTTTTTGAGAAAAGATGCTCCTGAAGAACGTAAGCCATAAACGGGCTGCTTCAAAATCCTGAAGTGTGGCTTTATTCCAACAGTAGCAGGGGCTTTCGTGACTTTCAGTGCTAACCCTGGTAAGAGGTTGTTTGCTTTATTTTTTTGTTATTGTTTGTTGTTATTTTGTTATTTTTAACAATAAATAAAATAACAATGTTTTAATAAAGTAACAATTGTTATTTGCTGGCTCTCCTCACCGAGCAGCAGTGCTAACAGCCCTTGCACGACTGCCACTTACCATAGTGCGTTGAGCTCGAAAAGATCCAAGGGATCAAAAAAGGGGCCCAACCCACCAACCTACAGGACCAACTGACTCTTAAAATCAACCACAAGCTGCAGAGTTAAGAATTCGTTCAAGAGAAGGGGACCCCTCAACTCTAGTTCCAACCATTCAGTTCACTTCCTGCAGCCCACAGACCGGGTAGGAGGCCTGGTTTTTTCCTAAGCTTATGCTTTTTGGACACATTCCAGTGGAGAAATTGCTGATGCAGAGTTACACAATTTTGCTGTCTTCAGTAAAGCTGTGTACGTATACTTCGTTGGGCAAATCTGGCTAGATGCTGGGGATGCTGAAGCCAGAGCAAAACGTTAAACTAGAGCAAAAAGTTAAACTTTCTCATTTGTGTCACCTCTGCAGTAGTGATACGGTAGTGATAAGAATGTGCTATCAATTTTACCCAAAGCGTAAAATTCAACAGTATTAGGTCTGGGGTTGTGTTGTTTTTTTTTTTTTAGGTTTGTTTGTTTGTTTGTTTTCTTGTTTAACCTGGAACTTGTTAAAGAAATACACCTACAATTTAATTGTGCGCCCTTTACACATTTTGGAATGTAATTCTGGAGAGGAATTAATAGACACTGTTGCTTCAAAACAGTCAGACATCAGAAAAAGAGCATAACGTAACGTTTATTTGCAGTCTCCATTACCTCCAATCCAGCGTTCACCACTTTTCATACATGAAGTACCAGAGTTCTATATGCACTCTGCCCCAACTGAAAAGATTTACAATTGCATTTATCTAAAGCATTTGACCAAGATGGGCTATTGGTACACAACTATTTACTCAATTCTCTGGCCTCTGCCCCAAAAGCGGGAAGAGAAGCACTGAGCGGCCACCTGAAGAGTTACCAAAAAGCTTCAGTTCAAGAACCAGAAAACTCCTAAGAAACAACCATGGAAAGAGGAGTGTTGGCTGCAAGATCTTTATTTCTTCCATAAAAGAGGAAGGACTACATCATCTAAGCAGAGAGCTTCCGAATTCTATTAAGCAAGATGGTTCAAGCTGTATCCACAGTTTTTTGGGGGGGCAAATGAATAGCCTTGCCCCAAACAACAACCATAATGACAAGCTGTTGAAAACTGGTCACATTTTGCACTCCTTCAGAAACCAAAAGGAAGGGGGGAAAACAAAGCAAACCCCCCAACTTACTCATGTGCTAGGGCGGAAGTATAAAAATGTCAATAAAAATGTCCATTATTGAAACACGGTACTTCTCCAGAGGAACATGCTTGCAGAAACAAAAGCGATGCCTGTGCAGTATCTTTTCAATGTCACTTTAAAAGCTATACAGTCCTATCCGGATATGCAAAAGCTAATAATGTCAAAGGATAGAGAAAGCAAGTAGGCAGCCCACCATTCTGTGGCATTAAAAATGTGATTAAATGAAATTCACAGTTTAGTGACATTTCTGATCGACTAATCACATAGCAGTGCTCTAAATAGAGAAACAGACCCATTATCAAAATATTCCCTTTAAAAAACTTCTATCTCAGCAGAGTACTTAATGTATTTACCGTGTGGAGATAATGGCTTCTCACTTCAGATTTAGAAGAACATGGATGAAAAGAGGGCTTCCCACAGCTGTATGCACTAGCAAGAACTAGTACAAAACCCATTCTTTGCTTTAAGCCTCCATGTTTTGGAACAAAGGAAAACTAACTGTCGACCCAGTTTATAAGCTCATCTCAAAATCAGCCTGTACTTTTAAAAAAAAAGAATTATCTTCTCTTAAATGGCGAAGTGTTCAGGTACAGACACCAACCATTCACTTGAAGAAAAACTTAATTATTTTCTGACAGATTGGTTAAAATTGGCCAGGGAAATCAGAACGAAAGCTCAAATACTTTTCAGAAGCTATATACAGCAGGATGCATTGCTTCTCACTATTACCTATCAGTTCAGTTCCCCCCAACCTCCAACCCGAAGCACGGCTGTTTCTCACTGTGGCTACTGCATTATCAGTACTTTTTAGAGAGAGACAATACAGTGCTAATCAATACAAATACTTTGATCATTTTTTAAATTCAGGAAGTTGCCTTGTCCATGGCAGGCGCTCCGTTTCAGCCAGCCACACTGATGAAAACATCCCTAATATGGCAGATGCCTAAAAAAAACGCAACAAAATCAAGCCGACTGGCTCTCAGATCTTTCACAAACACATTCAGGATATTTCTAGCTAAATACAGTGCATAATTAACAGTCATCTTAGAAAGACTTAACCGTTATTTGCCCATTTATTTCAGTCCGCGCTTACCCCCACTCTTCTCAGTACACTAGCTGGATCACAAAACAAGATTTCTCCACAAACAGTTCAGCCAAGAAGACTCTTTTTGGGCTGGTCATCCACCTTGGAGCAGTATTGTACAATACAGTTGTAAGCAAATTCTAAATTCAAAGCATGGGGTTTGGGTATTTGAAAACCACCCAAATACGGTGTACAGAAACTGGCATTCAGCAGTATTGCCTTTTCAAACATTTTCAACTGCAAACTCATCTATTTTCACAATCAGAACATTTTTGTCTGAAAAGTTTATTTTAGTTTTCTGAACACTCTAAAGCAACTGTGCTTTTGATGTTACACAAGTGTCCAGGTAGGGTTAACAAAAATTAAAATGTTCTAAATTACAAATTTAATTCCTGTAAGAGCTTGAGAAAGGAAACAGAACAGAAAAGCATGACATACACACATTGTGAAGAACCCCCAACTTTTCATGCAATGGCAGGCAAGATGTAAAAGGCCACCCAAATTCACACATTTTTACACCGAATCATCAGAAAAGTACTCTGTAGTAAATCTGTACATCCAAATACATTTGGGATCTACACCTAAGTTACATTATTTAATGTTATATACACTTATTACCCCTTGTATAATGTCTAAAGGAAAATCTTCATTCAAACCCAAACAAAAAAAAAAATAATGCAAGACTAACTTGGAAAAAAGGAGAATCACTTTAGACATTCAGTTAAAATGTTGGTTTTGTTTTAATCTAGACCTCAAAATGTTTATTAAAAAACAAACAATCCTCTTCATTTAACATTTTGCTTTCTAACTGTACAGTAAATTGCATTGCAGAGAACAAATCCCGTCTTCAGACTGTATTTTCTTTGGATGGATTTAAGATGTAGCTGGATATTATTTTAAAGATAAATAAAGGGAAGTTGGTCCAACTAGAACAACAGCTGATATATTACATGCATATGGGGTTTTTATATATTTTTAAATTATTTTTTAAACAAATGAGCGTAGGGTATAGTTGATATCGCAAATAAACCAAAAAGCACCTGGAGTCAAAATATAAAACATACCTCCTATCCTGGCAATGGCAGTAAAAATCAGAAGAGTAATCTTTCTGGAACCGCATTTTTACATAATTTAGAAATGTTAAGTACCAGGAAGACTACTAATCAAGTAGTTTTAGCAGCCAAGTTTCCCTCTTTTTATTGAATGGAACAAATGCTTTAAATAAACCGTTTGTCCTCTTCACTGAAGAGAGCTAGTCTATTCATCTTTAATGAGCTAGGTTTTTTGTTTTTTGTTTTTTTTTGGGAAGATTAGCCACGTACTGTAGTAATGCCTACTGCATATAATCCAAGCATTTGCTGTGAACAGTTGGAGAAAGCAGTCAGTAAGAACCTAGGATCAATGAAATAGATGTTACTTTAAGCCATCCACAAAATGGAGACCCATATAGTGCCCAGTGTTAAAACCCAAATCTCTTCTCGCGCTTTTTGTTGTGCAAGTTCATCCCCATGAAAAGAGGAACTGATCCATAGTTCAATTTTCTTATTTCCTTAGTCAATTTTCACATTAGTGTAGATTTTACGAACAAAGGCACTTGTTCCCATGTAACCAATAGCTCCTGCAAAATAAATGGAAAATATTGAATATGTTAGAGAGCTGATCATCAAAATAAGGCAGCTATATAAAACACACACACTTAAACAGAGAAAGTCACATAAAGCATGCACTCTGCACGCAGAAAATTACCTGCAATACTTGTTCTCAAACTCTAATTATCCATGCTCCCAGTGAACGTCTGGCAAGAACTCCCCTAGTCTAGCAATCCAAATCCATTAAGCCATCTTACCAAGAGGCCATGCTCACTTGGCCTCGATAAATATAGCAGCCCCCCTACTGCTGCCAATAACCGGGTCCCTTTTTCTGAACAGAGGGTAAAAAACATACAATCACCCACTCTGCAGGGAAGGTGGATGGGAGGGCGGGTTTTTATTGTAAGTTACATGCCTTCTGGATGAGTGTTTTATTGGCAGATGGCTTTTTCCTTCCCACAAGGCACAAAAAATAATAGATCCCCATCCCAGGAGCCTTAAACTCCAAGGAGGTCTGTACAAAGAGATTAAACTAGTAGCAGTTAGTAGTTAAAGGAAATTGCAACCTGTGGTTTTCAAATTAGTAAGAGTCATGAGCAGAGTATGCATTGTCACAGCAGTAATAAAAGAACAGGTCACTGGGTTTTTGATAGGGGCAACAGTTTATGCTAAACCCAAAATACTGCCGGACTAAGAACACCTAGAAAAAATGAAAGAAATGCACTGGGCTGAGACTTCTGCTGAGAAAGAGATTCAGCAAACTACCTGGTCAAACCCAGAACGTCAGGTTTGCCAGGCTCAGTAAATACTGTTGTCTTAGGACATCCACAGGGAATACCCCAGTGCTTCTCCTTCATCTCTTCCAAGCAAAATGAGAGTAAATCAGCCTTGTGGAAGGAAGTCAGTTTGGCTAACTCTCAGGTTAGAAGTGAATTTGAAAAATCAAGCAAGAATTAGAGAGAACTGCTGACAGACTGACAGAATAACGCAGGGGAAGAAAACAATAGAGAGTTTATGGGGTAGAGAAACGATAGAGAAAATATGGAAAGAAAATGACAGAGAAGAAGTGAGTGCGTATAACTCAGTATGGATAAGAGAACTCATAACATCAACCGCTTGGATGCTCAGTAAAGAACGGACTCTAAAGAGCTATTTTTGCTTCCCTGAAGCAGTAAGTAAAAGCCCAGAACAAAGCATGAAACAACACTTTCGGCGATCTGGGATGCACCAGACTTGCATAAGATGTGTTAAATACAGAAGCCTAACCAACTCTCAAAAAAATTCTGGCAAAACTTCATTTTTCAAGAAAATTATTAAGTTTTTTTGTCTTTAGAAATTAAGGCCATACACACCTGCAGCTAGCATTGCTGACCACAGATTTGTTCAGAACCTGATGAATTCTTTAAATCCTGAGGACTGCTCAAATAATTCATGAGGTCAGCCATAAAACTCACACAGAATTTTCGTTTTCAGACTCCTAAAAGCCCAACATTGGTATCTAACCAGGAAATCTGCACAAGGCAAACCTGATGCATCATTACAATGCTACCAGAGTAGTAAAGAGTCTGTGGAGTCAGCCTCTGTGTTGCATAGCATTTTCAAGTTGTATAAATATCACGACAGCCATTCTACTGGCCAGGAAATGGGGGATTTGTATTGCTAACTTGGACAAAGCAGAGTTCAACTAAAACAAATATGGCACAGGCAAGATCAGGTTGCTGCTTGCAAGCGTTAAGTGTGCTGAGGACACAGCAGAGGCCTGGCAGTTCAAGCAGGGACCAGTACAGTGTTCCAACAGACCCAAGCACGGGTAGTGCAGAGGAGGTCACGTGAGCTTGGAGTCATACAGGAGCACGCAGATTCTTCTCCAGCCTGTTAAGAAACTCATCTTCTGTCTTATGCAGTCAATGGACAAAATAACGGCACGGGACTCCTGTTTTAAGACTTACCATGTTTTGCCTGTTAAAGCAGACACTGCCAACAGATCCAATGCCCATTTTAGTTGCTAAACTCAGATACATTCCAGAACTTGTTCTTTGAGGGTTTCTCTAGTGATGTGATGCCACATATCACAGAGATTTGGGAGAACAAAGCGCTAATTGTGTTTCATTTGAGATCTAGAGAATGTGTGCATGAGATGGAAGTGAGGGGGAGGTGTAGAGAGTAGCAGTCACATGAGACTACAAGCTCTCAACCCCATAAACAAATCATAACCTATTCTGAATCACAGGAGCCTTACCCATGAAGGCCACTAATGGCCAATACCCAAGGCGGGGGTTAAGCCTCAAGGCTACTTCACAGCCATTGAATAAAACATGGGGCGGGGAAAACCCTAGACAATGACAGCTAAAGAATGTCCTCCTGAAACAAATGCAGGACAGTTGGCTCACTTGAATAAAAAAAAACATAGTAAAGGGAATGATTTTATTTATTTGTTATAAATACCATCCGATAAGGTGTTTAACTTGGTTATGGCCTACAGAGGTTTAGCAGAAATAGACTGCAAGCATATTTCAGCAAAACAAGCAGCTTTTAAATAAACAGAAAAATCCAAATAGTCAAGAAAAGCAACCACAAAACAAAAAAGATTAATTCCCACCTTTAACTTTAACTTCAAACCAATTAACACTTACTTTAATTGTGACTTGTAAGCACAGTTTGTTGTTTGTTCGTTTTTTTTTTTAAAAGCCCTTCAATCATCCTTATATTGTTTATCTGGTATTGCAAGAGGCCTTTCTATACTACCTAGCTTCTAAGCCATCCACTGAATTGGAGAATAAGTTTTATTCTTTTCTGTCACTAAGAGGGAAGCACGAGGAGCTCAAAAGGTTTGGAAGTTCTCATGGGCTCCCTACTGTCCAGTCCCAGAACTTCGATGCTCTGCAGAGGGCAGCAGACTTTGCAGATCAAAGCAGCCCACTACATGTGGGATTTGAGTTCACTAGGCATTGTCAAGGGCACTAAAACCAGAGTTGGATGACACAAGCCTCCAGAGAGTTTCCCTGTGGCTGCCTTGGATCCTAACTCGTTCGTCTCATACCCAACTGTGTGATACTGAACACGCTCAGTCGTGTGAGCCTCCAAAGCACAGCTCTACACACTTTTCACAGGAGACGTACAGTCAGTAGCACGCACACTGCACAATTCTCTAACACAAATGTCTTTGTTGGACCTCAATGGCAGCAAGTTCCCTAGACAAATGCTTTTTGACAGGGGATTTTTTTTTTGTTTCCTTCCCTCCACATGCTGAAAATGGGAGTTCTCAGTAAAAAGGAATCTCACAGCTTCTCTTCCAACACACTTAAAAAGACAAAAAGAAATCTCAATAGAGCTATGGAAATAAACTTTAATGTGTTACAGTATTTTCTTATTTTGAGTAAATTTGGATTTTACTCTGATATTCCATCAAGTAGTGTCCTACCATAACAAGAAAGCATTCGACAATCTTTCTTTTCCATGTTTTAAAAAGCATTTTAATTACAGAAACTGGTGGGCAAGCTTGGCTTCTGCATCATAGACATTTTAATCAATACCAGCCTGAGCACTTTAAAAAGAAAAGATTAGAGCTGAAAGTATAAGCCTATTAAAGAAAAAAAAATGGCTGCAAGACTACCAGAACAGCAGGGAAGTCTTGTAATGTGCCAAGAACCTGATGAAGCAAGACTAGATTGTGTGAGAGAAAAGGGGAACAGGTACTCAGCAGTTAAAGAGATGATTTCCCTCCCCTTTTTATAAACATTGTGAAATCACCCACCTTCTTGTGATATCAAGAAATTTATACTTTACAGAAAGTAAGTTGCTGTAAGACATCATGTGTCTCAAATACCTTGCTCAAAGAAATCCCTCCACTCGAATCTATAGGACTATTCATCCACTACTAAGAAGGAAAGTATTAAATAAGGATCACACATAAAAAGCAAATAACATCATAGGAAAGTGCAAAAGAACCAAGTAGCACTTTCTGAAAGCCATACAGCAAAGGATAAAAATAAAGCTAACAGGTGAACAAGTATATTTGACTTTATCAGATGACCTCCATGCTGAGAACTGTTTTTTTCCTAAACATCTGTCAAAACAGTATCTTAAAAAGCAATGAAATACAGCTGCACACAGGAGCACTCTGCACTCTCTTTACCTGAGAATATTCCAATACCTATTTCTCAAATGCTAGTCTGAAGTGTCAGTCCTTTCTGTTCTGGTCACCCTCATGTATACATGCCACAAGACACAGATGGTGGTGTCATCAGCATTGCAATACTGTTGATGCCTCAATGGGTGTACCTAGCTCCTTGTCTTGGAGCAATAGTAAAAACTCCAAAACAAAATGATAGCATGGACTCAACTTAATTTGAAATTTATTTTTCATAATTTCTTGCCAAACATCGAGTCTTTCAAGCTTACACTGAGGGTGAAATTCTCCGCACAGTATGTAAGTTATCTTCCTATCAGAAGACACAATCCACAGAAGTCTCCTGTATTAGGCAGGAACCAGGTATAAGCAGAGAAGTCTAAGATTCTTTTTAAAGATTGTCAGCTTTTTTGAGCACATCTTGCAGACATACACACTCCACCACCAAAACAAAAGAGCTAAAATCGGAAACATAACAGTCTGAAAAATTCTGATAGAAAACTGTCAATATATTTGAAACTTACCACACATTATTCCCAAAGCTGTGCTAAATACTGCCATATAACCAAAGTAAAATGATGTTTGAAACAAGCCATACATCCTGAAAAAGAAAAATAGGAATTTATGCTAGGTATTTTCCCCAGTTTTTCTCAACAAACTTATTTGGCAATACAGTAATCTGATATTCAAGCAAGAAAACCATCACTTACTTTGTCTTGAAAAAGTAGTAGTAAAAGGAGTACATGTAAACATAAATCGCAGTTGAAGCCGCAGAAAGAAAGCTTGTCCATTGCCTGAAAGTAAACACGCATGAACATCATATATCTAATCAAAAGGCTTCCCAAGAAGATGCAACAATGCATTAAAACCTTAACCTGAAAATAAAATGTACTGGTTCTACAGACTTATTTAACAAAATCTACATGTTGTCTACTGTAAGTAACAAAAGCTTCTATGGCAACAGCTACCACTGAGACCAAGTGATGATCCTTCTTCATATTCCTGTAAGCCTTGGCATTTTTATATTTTTTTTTATACATACATACATGCACACACAGATGCCCATACACACAGAAAGCTCCTGTACAGAAAGGATCCAAGAACTGCTTTTATTCCCGACAGATAAAATTTGGACATGGGACACTGAAAAGACCCATCTAGACTGAAGAACATGACTTTTCTATAAAACTCCCATAATCTGGCTAATTATGCAAATAATGCAATACTTACCACCTATAATCCTCTGCGTTTAGCAGGAAATATGTACAAACGATAGTCACACAAACTGTCACAATGCAGAGGATAACCAGAACCAACATCATAAAGCCATAAACATAGTAGATCTTGTAAGCCCAGAATGAAGTAAAAATGAAATACCTGAAGAGAGTAAACAAAATACGCAGATGACATAGTAATTGAACTTAAATTATCACACTTTTTAATCAAAACGACAAATAGCTGACATACTCACATTTCAATAAAAATTGATCCAAAAGGGAGGATTCCACCTAGGCAAACAATAACAGCTGGTTCCATGAACCTGAAAGATATTAAGATTAGTTTAGGGACAATTTAATCTTTCATTTACAAACATATTAGGACATATAACCAGATAATTAATATAGCACAGAGAATTATTTAAAAGGTATGCTAACAAGAACATTTCTGTCTCGTACCAGCATATTAGACAGAAGATTCCCCCAAAGATGTCATGCACATGGATAGAAGGAGGAGTTATTCTTGGGGAAAGCTGAAACAAAACATAAGTCTCATGCCTATCACCTACTGGCATAAGGTTAGGCATCTAACCATCCTTAAAGGCTACAGAAAGAATCTCTCTTGCCCAAAAAGAGTCTGAGCAATCAAGCCCCATAACATCCACCAGCCTTGAATGAAGGCAGTGAAAACTCAAAGCTGTTGATAGCTTCAAATACAGCAAAAAGCACAAAGAAAATTTTGCAGGGTGACAGTTATAAAATTAAGAACCAGTGTTTATTTTTAATACTATACTGAGTCATGAGCCTATGGCCAAAAATGAATACTCAGCTACCTGTAGATGATACTGTCACTTACGAAAGGTGACCTCTGTGTAGTACTTGCAATCATGCTTAATCTAGCTAGTAACCAGTGATTTAATTTGCAGCTTCTTCTATTATTTATAGGGAGACTTGTCTAAGTTGACGGTGTGCAATTTCATCATCTTCAAGAGAAGTATCTTATTTCTTTTTATCTGTCATGCTGATCCAGAAAAATCCATCAGATTCCCAAGATACAGGTCACAATATAAATCAAATCCTAGTATCTGAGCTGCAGAACCTGGCACTAACAAGAGACTAAGTGTGCTGCACTTCCTGGATATTGCCAGTGTACACGTTTCAGTGCCCCCTTCACTTTGTCTGTTCCATTCCTCTGAACAGGGAAAGCAAGAAAAATCTATTAAAAAAAAATCCTCTGAGGATTTTTTCATTTCCATAGCTTGCTGCTTCCATCTCAGAATTAAATTAATAGGAAAAAGCAACTGCATTCATGATTTTCCAAAAACCCAAGTTTACTTTTGAGACTAGGCACCCACCCCTTTATACTCACTTCAAAAATAATAAAGGCTTATTTGCAATTCAAACTTTACATCTGGAGTACTTCAGGCTCTGCGCTGTCAACAAAAGCGCAGAATTGGGAACAGTATTGCAACCTTCTCCCCACCATCACCCTGCAAATATGTCTCGGCTTCTACATGGAGACCATTAAAGAGAACAGCTCTGCCTCCAAGGCACGTTCAATCCTAAATCCGTTAAGAGGCATTCACTAAGAGGAAAGATGTCGTTTCAAGATACCCATAGAAGAACTGGGTTGGGACCATCCTTTTTACATAAGAGACTGAAGAGCGTTTCAGACCAAATGTGAATCGGTGATCCAGGACTGTAAAATTTGCTACAACTATTAACCATTAACTGCACTAGGCATTTTTATTCAACAGAAAAAAAAAGTATTGAGGAAATGTCAGTAGAGGTGTTCTTCTGACACAATTGAAATAAAAAAAGTAACCCTAGAAAAACTTTTAACGATCACATCTGAAAAGTCATTTTAAATGTACTCAAGTGAATATATTTAGTTAACATGCATGCTTGTCTTTACCATTTTTTCTCTGGTATGGGACGAGGCACTGCATTGACACGACATGGAAAATTAGGCTGTCCTGACAGATTTCGACCAAGAATCGTACCAACGAGGTTCAACGGAAGAATGACAAAGAAACAAATACAGCACACTGCCACCTGTAAGCAAGAAATAAATAATTAAAAAAGCCCAAGTATAAGATGACAAAAGAAGATAATCAACCTGTAATTCCTGTAGAATCATACTGCTAGTTATGAAGCATTAGTCAATATACATCTATTTTATCAAATGGAAGTATTTATTTCCTGAGAAACTTCCTAATAAACATTAGTAAGTATATCTTCCAGCATCAATTGAGAGAACAGAATCATTACAGATTTTTCTACTTTTTTCTTCTAACCATTACACTCAATATATTGCAAAGGAATGAAATGGAAACCTTCATGATACTTCATCACAGGAAATTTTGTCTGCTTCTCTTAAACTTTTGCAGAGTTTGCTATCCTTGGGAGTTAACATCCAGCAGTAGGCAGCTGCATACAAAACTACAGCTGCTGGGTGCAAAATTTTTAATCCCATCCAAAAAAGAAATCCATATAAGAATTGCCAAGCCGTGTCAGAATGCTACCAATCAAAATTTTGGGTTCAATTTTCTCCACTACCCACTAACCAGGTAATTAAGAACACAGACTGTCAAAGAGACAAGTATGCACAGGTCCACAATTTAGAAGCACAACGGCCCTACTTACATACAGAGATTAGGTTTATGTACAATGCAGCAAAGTCAAGTTAATGTTCCAGCTCTTTCCAATGGAACAGCCTCCCTAAAATTTTACCATGAATCATCTTTTTTCCAGTATATGTATGTAGCTCTACCTTTGCTATTCCTTGAAGGCAACATATTTTTATCTTCTAAAACGAGAAAATTTAAAGTGTTTAGCAAGACGTTCTCTACTGGTAACTCTTCAGCACAAAATGAATTAGCAGTAGCCAGTTTGTTAACATTTTGATATTGATAATTAAAGACAGAACAGTTGTCTGTAACGCAACAACCATAGTTCTGAGTATTGACCCTGTGACCTTCTCTATGCAAACATATGAAAATACTGCCTTTTAAAAGCACTGTTGCCCGAGGCTCTGCGTACACCCTGGTGCCTCCTGAGAAAAGAAGCTATATTCCTCTTTCACTCCATCAGGACGCAGAGTCCATGGCAGCAGCTTAATCCAAAACAATGGGCGGAGGACCAGGCCTAACAGCCACACACTGACTTGTTTAAGAAGCAGTTATTCTAGGATAAATAAAGGCTGTTTACATATGTTATATCTACAGAAATCTACTGCAAGCAGCTGAAAAGTAAGAACCACTAGGCTTCATAAGATGAGGAGCTGCACTACATTAGCTCAATGCAAACCTAGCATTGTCAGTCACACCAGATTACGGCAACATCTGACAAAAGTCAGTGGGTTATTCCTCTATTACTGACTTGCATATCATTACCAGCCTAGGCCAGATATGCATGGAAAACGTTGCCTGGGGTTGGATGTAGCAAGCCTTCATGCTTCACAGAAGGATATACCAAACAGGTGGTGAACAAGCAGCAGGACTGTCCAGACTGCTCTGTATATCTTCTGAGGAGAGGTTAAAGATTTACATCATGGGCCACTAAAATACAAAGGTTCAGTGGTAAGTAAGGAAAAGCTAAGTAGTATTTATACTTGCCAATAATAAAGCAGATTTTACACAATTAATACATCTTTAGTATCTCCCATTTATCTTCTTCCATTACTGGAAAAAACACAGGTTATCAAGCATAGTGTCTTAGGCAGGACACTGAGTTTGCCTAAGAATAAATTACAGGAGAAGTGTACAACTCACTTAATGGATGCAGGTTCTGCACTTGAAAACTGCTCAGTCAAAAAGAATAAGACGATGAGAATTTTCAGAGGAAAATGTCAAAAAGTATCAGAAACATCAAAGAAGAACATCTTGAGTCCTGCATTTACTAACAACCTGACCAAAGAGTCTCAGCTTGTTTGAAGTGCAGTGGGCAAAAGAGACATTCAAGAATGAGGGCCTGGACAGGACCCAAAGCATTTCCGAGCTGACCATATTGACCCCATTTGCAAGACGAGCTTGCTCCGCTTCCTGCCCGGCAAGGACCTCGGGCTGTCGGGTGGCCCCTGTCCATGGTGCTCCTGGTGCTCCGGCAGGGACCTCCCAAACCTGGCCCAGGTAGGAAGCTCAGACACAGCCAGCCTGAAAGGGCACCTGTACTGCTCACCCAGCCACAACTGCCTTTTACAGTGCCGTTATCAAGGTGTCTGGAGCTTTGCTTCTTTATTTCAGAAATTACTCCTGACTGGAGACAGTGGCAGAAAGTGAATCCACTGCTTTACTGCAGAAAGAAACTGTCCAGGAACAGCCTTGGGTTCCAAGCTCACCTGGAACAAAACTTCGTAGCTTGTAATTGTCCATCTTGCAAAACGTATCTACCATAGGAAATCCACACTAAAAGAATATAACCTCAGAGAAGGAACCAAGCAAGGACCATACAGGCCTAATTACTCACAAGCTGGCAAACTCCTAGATAAAGAATGGCAGTAGATAGACTCTCATTTTAATGATACCAACTGCAGAGCTCAAAGGCTTCCAATCAGGTGGGGAAGGAGTAGGCCCAACTTGATGCCCTGGGCCAGGGCTGTTGCGTTGTCCAGGAAACTGACTCAGCAGCAGCTTTGAAATATAAAATGTTTATCTGCATAAAACACGCTGAGACAGACCAAGGTTCCTTGAATAATGGCTTCAGTAAGTTCTGCCAACCTGTCCCCAGTAAGCTTACAATTGGCATCTGTCAGAAAACCTGAGTGCTTGTGGTTTCGTTATCAGATCAGTGTCAAAGCATGACTGATAATGGTGTAACATTCTATTAACCATTTGGCTGAAAAATAAACTGATTTCAGACAGAACAGCTAGCATCTTTGGTGAAATCTAGTAAGCAGCATTAAGTAAAGTCAACATTTTGTTAAACAGTGAACTGCCTGTCTTAATGCTATGCTACGTTCTGAGCACAGCTGGAACCAAAATGCACTTTCTCCTTTTTTCCTGGCGCCATTCAGGAGTCTAAAAATTACCCAAGATGATTCTGTAGTGCAAAGGAGGCCCAACTAAGCGAGCAAGCAGAGACCATAGTCCAGGCTCAGGAATGCCTTCTACTCCCATCTGTCTCTGATAAGCTGACCAAGCTATCAAAATGCAAAAATGTTCTGTCTTCTGAGATAACTCCACCCTGGTCTCAGCAACCTGCTGGTCTTGGTAGGTGACCAACACAACCAGTGCTAGTTACAATCAGCACAATCTGCACTGACCTCAGTAGCATCTTTTTTCTTGCTTTCAACTTGCTGTCTGACTCCAAGGTAGCTGACCTGCTCAGACTGATGCATGCTGAAAATGACTTTGTTCATTCTTGGCAGTAAGAGTCTTATGTGGATGCAAGAGATGACTGGAGAAAACTGTCTTTTCTAGCTTCTGCGTTTTCAGGCATGTTCCTCTTAATTTCAGATCTGAGGTTAAGACATCGCTCCCTCCCAAACTGCCCTTTTGCCACAGATGGCAAGGGCAGTGATGACGCAGGCTGGGCAATGCCTAAAGCTAGAGTTTAAATCCAAACTGAAGCAAACAGGGGGCACCAGGGTACACAAGTGTCTTAACTGAGAAAGAGGTGAAGTTTTGAGACTCCTACCTCAAAGGTTTTGGAGAATGACATTACAATGGCAAAAGCAGCTCAGGCACTTACTGGCCTCCAGTTCACCATCACAAGTGGTAAGAGGAAACAGAGGCAGATCAACACACATACTTGCTCTGCCCTCCTGCAGAAGCACCTCCCTACAGAGGTCACTGGTAACATACTATAAAACCCCAAACCCCCAGTAATAGCTGTTGCACGACAGGCAGAGATAAGAAAGTTCAGTCTTAATGAGCCTTTTAAGAGAAATATTACTGTAACATCAGCCAAGAGACATTCAGAGAACAGTTTTAACTACCACTTCAGAAAACACAAATTATGCAAACAGGCAAACCTACTACATCTACAAACCCAGTTTTCCATCAAGCAAACAAGCACACGCTCTCCATAATCCATACTACTGAAGACAAATTACATGAGTTTTTCTACCAAGCCAGTACATTAAAACATACCTATTTCATTTTAACTGTTGCGTTTTTGTTGTACAAAATATCTTATTTATACACTAGCATCTGATTCAGTTTGTGGGTTTTAGTTGCCATAAAAAAGATCATCAACGTCACCAAGCCTGCATTCTTTCTAACCCCTTTTTGTTTTGTTTTCATGGGGAAAGAATATTCTACTGCCCTTGACTGAACGTGCAGGATTCAGTTTTCCTTATTTGAAAGGAAACATTGTCAAGAGGGATATAATTTATGTTCTAGTGCCATGTGTTTCATATTTTCTGACAACTGTAGATTAAACTTCATTCAAAGGTGATAATTAAAATTTTTATGAGCATATCTAATATTAAACAGCTACTGGCAGGCTATGGTGCCTTGACTGCTTAATGCACAAGGGAGAAAAGCAATAAAAATTAACTGTCAAAGCAGCAGCTTGATCCTTCCTGTCAGCTACCAAAACTGCACTCTCAGTCATGAGACTCTCCCCCCATACAGAGGTTACTGAATCTGTGCAGTGGAACAGTTTTCTGCCCATCATCTGCCCAAACATTATGCAGAATAAGAAAAGAATAGAAGGCTTCAAAATAAAGTGTTATTAATTTTATTACAACTAAGTTGTTAATCTAGGGTGCTGCTTTGGGTAATAAATCGAACCGTTGAAAATTTAGGCAGAACCATTAAGTTGCGTCTGTTTTCAGCAAAAATGAGTTTTTTGACCAAGGGTTCCACAGTCACTTTCAAGCAATCTGAGGAAGCACCCTGTTGAATATATATAACTAGATTTTTTTCTATTTTTAGCCAAGTGTATTTCCTTATCTGGCTCAAGGCATGAAAATCTTTGGCGCTACCAGGTCTTCCTTTTTTAGTAGCAGACAATACTCTTATCAACTTAAAGCTGTCACAAGGACGGCTGCAGCTTGGATTAAGTTACCTGTTGGAGGAAACACTTTTTTTCTAGTTTAAACAAGGCATGAAAGATGCAAACACTAGGATCTCAATCCCAAGAGAAATTCAGTGTGCGTAACCTTATTTAATTAAATCATTAAAAATGCATGCTGGAAACATTAGCCACACAGGAACCTACTGCTCAAACAAAACAAAAATGGTACATCTTAAACAGTTTAATAGAAGCTGCATGGATTCTGCAGTCAGAATGTTACATTAGTCATAGCAGCCTTAATGGAAATCTTTAAATTATGTATCATACACAAAACAACGTAAGCAGTCACAACTTATGAAATGCCAGAATCAAGATGGTCCCTTCAAATTCAGTCATGCTGTACTCTCTAGAAATTCTGCATTACTTAGTGAGTATTTCTGCATAGAACTACCACCACGCTCCTCATAAAGGCATATGGAGAGGTCACTTCACTTGCCATTATTTTTAATTATTTTAATTGTTTCATGCTCCGTTTTTTGCATATATTTCAAACAGAACAAAATAGAAAGATGACTGATAAATACACCTAGAAGACTGACAAAAATCAAGAGAAGGTAAGTCAAGGTGTACAACACTTTCAGATGAACTCTATGTTTACCAGTAACAGGATATAATAAACAAAATACTCCCCGAAAAAATCAACTTTGGGCTCTAAAAGAACAAAGAATTGAACAGTACCCACTACATTTCTATAAAGGTGAAGAGATGAGAGAAAAGACCCAGACTTCCATCTCCTTCATATGCTTAGGGAGTTGAAAGCTTTAAACCATTAAGTTTTAAGAAGCTCTCATATTTGAATAAAATCTGTCACATTCTTTATTGCATTTTGAAGGGAAGGGCAGCTGAAACATATCCCAAGGAAGAGACTAAGCCTTTGTTCAGGCTCATCGTGTATTTCACCACAGAAGGTTTGTCACAGTATAGGTAGACAGCTTGCATGTATAACCAAAAGGGCTAAAGGCAGAGTCCCAAGACTGAAGAATGAGAGTTCAGAAACAAGCTTTGGATCTTCCCAGTCCCTGTCACATCTTCGAGGAGATCCCAGACATCAAGAATGAGATACATAAGGTGAACAAAGCTCTGAAGTTCAAAACAGACTGCAATGACAGTCAGGTGTACGAAGGTCCTCAAGAGCCCAATCAATTTGAGCATTTTAAGACAAAGTGTGGAAGAGCAGATACCAGGTACATCAAAGATGCAGCAACTGTGCATTAGCTTGGGTGTCTTGGCTTTCACACTATCAGCTGTCCTTGCCGTGACAGAGAGGAGACTACCTAGCAGTTCAGTGGGAAGTAGCAACGCAAAACAGGCAACGCACAGGATGTCATATTTAAGCACAGTCTCTTAGCAACCTTTTAGCTCAGAGACTTTTTCAGCAACTTGGTTTCTGCTTTTTCCAGATTTACAGTAGACAAGAAGAGGTGGCAATTCTTGCTGCAATTTAAATCAAGAAGGGTGGTTTCAAGACATACCAGTAAGTAATTTCTGTGTTCTCGTACATTTAGATGGCAGAGGTTTTATTTCCCCAAGAGCAGCAGCAGCACGTTTGCACTAAGAATTCTAGAAGTTTCTCTACGTTGAAAACAAAGGTGGAAAGACACAAGGTATCTTATTCATAAAGCCAGAGGGCTTCCTGGGGACTCCAACCTGAAGCATAACACTGTCATTTCAAACAATTTTCATTTCCTTCTGCAAACCAGCTTCATTAGTTGATTTGAAGTCATTAGAGCGTTGCTTATTCTAATGAAGTTTCCGATTCATAACCCGCTCCTACTAAAAGTCTGCTAACTGCACTGAAGTTTTATTGCCACAGTCATAATGATTCAGACACATTCATAAAACCTTGAGATCATTAAAATCATTGTGTATAAAGAGTCCTAACACCCTGATTAAGTGACCCCTGAAGATTTATATTCCCATTTGCTTTTGCACGTACATGTTTCCATGACCTTAAAATACAAATCAGTTGAACAGATTTACATCCTCAGCACAGGTAGAATTCCCTTCCCTCAGCATTCCTGACCTCCAAATGGCAATACAAGTGAGAAATATATCATAATATAATAAATGCTTGCTCAGCAGTAAAACAGAGCCTCTTTGCACATATCTATGTTGTAAACTTTTCTAACAGTATTGTATATGGCTACTAGCTTCGGAAAGAAAAAACAATACAATATTCCTTCGCAGTACTGACCGACTAATACAAACATATCCAGAGACAGAATTTTAATCTAATTTCTTGACGAAGAAAAACAGAAAAATTAAATCAGCAGTTTACAAACATGTTCAGCTTGATATTAGATTTAGTAGTTTTATAACAACTCATTCAATTTAAAAATTTGGTATTTAGGCATGCACTGAAAATACTACTAACAAGGAAGTGACTAGAAGTAACAATGTACATGTTAAGATATGACTCCTCCATCAGCAGAAAATTATTGAAAGCCTTTGCCTGAAACTGAGAATTTTTTCTCTTTTTATTACCATTTATGATTTCTACTATATTCATTCATTAACAATGTGTTCTTAAGAAGTATTTCTAGTCACATACTGAATTTGATTACATCCCAAATAATACAATTTATAAGACAGAATTTTTGATACTAAACTTCATTTTGTGGTAGATTTAAACTAAGAAGAAATCCAAGGCTACTCAAACGTCTCTGAGTAGACTGAACAGTTTAACATATCACAAGAACTAACATACAAAGAAGGGAGGTATAACAAAAGGTTACATCTCAAGAAAAGAAAACAAGCCTTCCCGTACTAAGATATTAAGTTAACAGTCTAATGCATAAAATTAAAAAAAAGCAATTTTATGGTGCATATTTAAAAAAATTCTGCTCTCAAATAATCCCCCTTGCAAGCTCAAACAGAAATTCTGCCAAAGTGCCAAGTGATTATTTCCTACATTGTACCCACAGGGTTATGTGAGGTTGCTCAAAAGGGCTGTGACAACAAACAAAATCCTGACAAAAGCCACGAGAAACAAGAGAAGTCATCATGATTAAATGAGAAAGTAATCCAACCAGCATTGTTTTTCAAATGACATGGTTAGTACACAAACACAAGACCATAACTGGATACTAAATACCACTCCACAAAGTGAAAACAGTGACACATTTTCATGAAGCCAGACCTCCTCAGGACTTCTCATCTCATATTGTTGGCTGATCTTTTATTTTTATTTTTTCTGCTTGACTGAAATGACTTGGAAATAGCTTTTACTTGGAAACTTTTTGTATTGCATTTTAGCTTATATACCAGTTTGCATTGGCCATACAGAAGAAAATGCAAGTTGCTAACTTCCCATGTTGTACTAACACTAAGCTTGAATACAAAGCAGAAGTGCCATTTTAAGCAGAGAGAAGACTTTTTGGCATCCAGCAGCTGTTGCTATTGTGAATAAAACAAATTATACTTGAAGCACCTTAAAACCCTCCCAGAATACATTTCTAACTAGGAAGCTAAATTGTATTTAGACTAAAATGTAGTTTTCCTGTGTCTACAGTGGTGTTTAAATTCTCCAGTAAAACGACTCACCATGGTTCCAAAGGGTATAGCTCTTGAAGCATGGTAATAGATGGCAATGAAGTTAATGAAGAAGGCAGTTCCACACACCATTGCTGGAATAAGGAAGGCTCCGATGAACATCTGCTTTATCCATCGCCTTCCTGTAAGAAGGGACATGCCAATGGGACTGGTGAGATACAGTGTATTTTGTTTAAAAAGTTATCAGCAAGCTCTCCAAAATTTAGGTATTTGACTACTTCTCCCCCCAAAAGGTGAAAGAAATAAAGTAACAACATACTGCATCGATACAAGAGCCCAGAGTCAATTAACGGTTTCATATGACTCCTGGCAACTCACAAGATGCAGCACATAAATCGATTTATTAGGCCAGGTGAAAAGACAGGAAAAGGGATACAGCGTGAGAACATTTCGGCTGAAGAACAGCATATGCTGACTAGGCTGGCCAAAGAAACAGGGGTATGAAACATAAGTGTATATGTAAGCTGCAGATTAGTAGAGACAGCGATAGCAGAGCTGGCACCGTGCAGAGCCTGCTGACACCCCGAGAGCACAGGAGAGCTCAGCAGTACAGCTGCTTTTAGGCAGCTCTTGCTCCAGGTTGTCTTGACCCAACTAAGCTGACTCCATACATTCAGGATGCATTTAAGGTACTGGCTATCCCTGGTATAAAGCAAAATACCACCGCATTTTATATGCAGCAAAACTGAACTCAGACATCTTCAACAGCAGAAAAGGTGGAAGGAAAGCAATTTCTAAACCCCAGGCACAAAGTTAACAGCAACACTTGTTGGCAGTTATTACCAAGTTCAGAGCTCCCTGAGGAGCTCAAAAAAACCCTCTTGGGCAATTCCATAAGAATTTTCACTGTCTGTATTCCCTTTATTTTCTGTGCTCTTAAATACTGTATATATTTAAATTCAATACACCACAGATGCATCTGTAATATGCACTAAATAAAAAAAAAAAAGTCAGAAAACTAGCATATGCTTTTCAGGACCATTATATGTGTTTTCACCATGATGAGCCAACATAGTTCGCATTTCATGTTTGATATGTAGAAAAAAAATGCAAATCTGGCTGAACTCTACAGCAGGGTGCATTTTAGAAAAGCAACCCTTATTTACCTCGATCTGTTTTTCTCCAAATCATTAGGTTTATACACAAGCCACATGAAATTAAACATCTAACCTCCAAACTCAGAGTAGAGTGCAGTTGAGACTGAATATTAACAAGTATGTCATGCTAAAAAGATACAGATTTTCTTTTGCAAACTTACCAGAATTATTTTTGCTAAAGCACTGTAGAAGATAATAGATATTGATTACTCTTTTATTGCAGCACAGGGAATGGATGAAGCTAGCGGACTGTAAGGATGTTAATTGCTCATAATTCAGAGGCAGAGTGGAGTGCACTAGAAGACAGCCTGTCCAAATCTGTTATGTCAATTTTACCAGGCTTCTGCTCTCTACTGACACTCATTTTGAATTTGCTAAGTATAAAGCAGAGCACATACCGGAAAGTAGAATAACCTTCTTTAAAAGATGCTGTAAACAGTTTCCCCCATCCACAGTTAATGGTCTAGTAAGTACTGTATACTCATCCTTTCCGTGTTCGTAAACATAATCCCCCCCTGGTACCTATAGATGAGGGCTACGTAGGAGTCATCTAGAGAAGATGACATGAGCTGTTTAACAGCATGCTACAGAAGAGGGAGAGACTATTACACTCTCTGGATGTCATGAGCCAAACAATTATCTACAAGTGTATGAGAAGCAATTAATAACATATAACTGTTAACAGTTCTTTAGCTCTTATTCCTTTTAAATTAACCAAAGACTTCAGCTATCTTTAGTTAGAACATGCAGCCAATAGTGAATAGGAAATAATATGGAGGTCAAATATACTCAAAATATTTTGTTTATTAGGAATTTAATGGATTCCATCTGAATGGCCTAACTCCATGAGGACACTTCTATCTTGGTGCAAATCAGAAAATAAGAACTTCTCCATATAGCAATGTAATGAAAATGCTGAAACACAAAAGCAATTTACCTCCTTGTCTAGCATAAAGGCTTCCTCCAAAATATCCATTCACTGGCGATGTTGCAGCATAAACAAATATAGCTGTACTAAGCATTGATCCTCTCCTACAAGAAGCGATTTTTTGGTAAAAGAAATAGGAAAACAGTATTAAAGCAAAAGATTATAGTAAAACACGTACATTTAGCAGAAGCAGTTATTTAATATTTTTAGGTAATGTAAAAATTTGGAAGTGCTTAAATTGTAAAATCCGCATGAGAATAATTTGTATCCAAAGCTGCTGGCCAAGTCTAATTCAACCCGGGAAAAAGAGTTCTGAAATACTACATTCTCTTCTAACCTGCATTTATTTTCGCTGGAGTACAAAATCTCACCTCTGATCAAAATACTCTGACATTTGGATGTGTGTACCTTGTGTATAAAGAACTGAACTATTTGTATGACATACGTTAAATGTAAGATTCAATTACTGCAGATAAAAGGTCCTTTTTTCTTAATAGAAAGGCCAGTATTAACAAAAATATACTACAATTGTGAACGATGTTTCTGCCATCCCTCAGAAATTAATTTTTAAGATCGAAAGCGTTCATCTTACAGAAAAATTAGAAAATCTTATTTAGAAACTATAAATACTGTAATGAAGCCACAAATCAGCATGGAGTAGTCTGATCAGAAGAGCTTAGTCATTTTTAAATTATCACCTCATTAAATGTTGGAGTACTCCCTTTGGCGTAATTTTTCTGAAATTTTACAGGCAAAGCTAATAATTTTAAATCATAAAAGCCATCTCCAAATACATTTTTAAAAATCATGTCTAAGAATAGCAAGATACAAACGTTATTCATGAAGAGAGCTGCTTTCCCATGTCCCTTTGCTACTCTTCAATAGCAAAAAGCAGCAGAATGTTTTCTGCCAGTTTGCTGTACTTTCTTCAAATTAGTTATTCTGAGAGATTCCAGACTATTGGCATTTTGACTTTTCATGGACCATTACTGGATACCTGCCCTAATCACAGAAGTAATCTTTAGTGCAACCAGCTTCCATGACTGCATGGATTGAACGAAGCAAATATACCTGTCGGTCACAAACACTAAAGGAGTGTTATGCTAACATTTGCTTCTTAAAAAAAATAAGCAATAGTTCCATTTTAGAAAGCTCCTGGTTAGACAGAAACCGATTTTAACTTCTAATTTAAGACAATTTTGAAACACATGCAAAACCCCAGAGGACCATGCACAGTCTGAAGTGACACATGTAAATGCAAGCTACCAGTAAAATGACAAACACATGTTCACATAAAAATTTCTCAAAATTTCCTATTCTTGAGCTTACTCACATTTCAAATATTCTAATGGAAAAGCTTCTCGAAACACAAACCAGTATTAATAAATTAATAGCTGACATGACCAAATTTCACTGAGAAACTTTTAGTTGGCATCAGCTGCATGATCCCTAAGAGTTTTAACAGACCTGAAGAATCATTCTGGTAATTTTGATTTATAGCCTTTTTCACTCACATCACTATTTTCCTAAACATAAGAATTGCCTGCTCCGGATTTGGTCAATTGTTCCGATACACACCCAGAATTAAATTCACTTTGAAAGTGATATAAAGGTCTACTGCAATAAAAGACTAAGTGCACATATATTTTTAAAAATTACTGTTCTGGCACATTCTACAATTGCCATTACAAACTTACAGCTTCCCTACAGTGCGCAAACATTCTGAAGTGGTTTCATTCCCTCCCTTAAAGGGCTGACACACTGTACAATTAAAAATGTGTATTTAAGTTAAGCCAGGAATGTAACCATGGGGCACAAGGGGGGAATAACACCCTATGAAAAATGAAAATATGCCAAGATACTGGTACTACAGAGTAGCTTTTTAAACACATCAATTAAAGGCAGCTAAATCCAAAACCAAGAGTTCTCTCTAGTGGCACATTAGAAGTATTACAACCTCTTAAAATCAACAGGTGATATTCAAGGAAAATAGAACAGAAATTTGAAGTTTTAGTCATTGCTTAAAACAAAACACTTGTCAAAAAAAAAATATCCCTTCAGTATCCAAAATATGATCATTACAGAAACAGATGACGTCTATCCAGGACAGCAAAAATGTCAAGAAAGTAAACGGTAAAGAAAGAGAACTAGGTGAACCGCAAGCAGTGTGTTAAATTTAAACTTGAGTACTATTTGTTTATTTTAAATTAATTCTATCCCACAGGACCACAGTTCATCTACTGGTAGAGGTTTTACATGGAACACAGGCTGAGCAGTATCTATTTGAAAGAACTTAGGAAATTAAATCTTCATTCCTGAGAAGACTTGCTGGTAAAACTGGCTTAATGCATTGTCAGCAGTAAACAGGACTATTCACAACACAGCACACTCCGACCGCAGCCTTCACAGGACATGGCGGGGAAAACAGGGAAGAAATTAGTAATATCCTGTCACTCCAGATGAAACCAGGAGTTAAATATGTACCTTTTAACATTAATTTCCCATATAATCTATCTGTGATGCTGCAGAACAACAAACTAGTTTCATAATAAATCATGTAAAAAGCATGCATTAGAAGAGTAAAATTAAAGGAGACCAACTCATATGATAAGAGTAGGACAAAGTTTCATTACAACTTAAAAGACCCCTTCTGAATACTACATCTCATCTAAAGATAAAGACTAGAGGCTCTCAAACACTTCTTCCAGGCCAGTTAGAACACTCATTTTTGTAATTTTGTTCATTTAAGCATTTACATGTGGAAGGCATGGCACAATTATACTTACTCTGTGTATAAATCTTCTATCATTGCAACAACAATGACTATAAGAGACACAGCAAAAATTTGACAACCAGAACCAATAAGCGATGAAAATATTAGAGGATGACTGGATGGTCTAAACACATCTCCATGGACCTGCTTCCACCCATACTCATCACCTAGGTCTCTGTCCTAGGAACAACAACAAAAAAATTTTAAGTCTAGTCATGACAATTAATGACAAACACACAAGGCAGGCATAAGTTAAAGGTTTGATTTGTTAAAGCAACTTCAACTGCAAATATGTCTTCTCTCCTGAATGCATCAAATCTTGGAGAAAAGTTTACTTTTCAGATGCTTATGAAGACTATAATAGTTACTACCTGAATGTATGATGCAGTAAAAGGTATCAGATTCCCTCCCTGTCCCTAAAATCCCCTGAAGTGCTTAGGAGTATACACAGGCTTCTATTATACACTCAGAATTGACCTAATTTAATCTAAGTGTGGATATGAACATTAACACAGTGACTACGGACAGAATTCTGGGTTGCAACCTAGGAGCATGTTATAAAGAAAACCAGTAATACTTTCAAGACATACATATGGCAGTTTTCTTTACAACTGAAGAAAGCCATTCAGACCTGCTAACACAATGAATGTATGAAGAGAAAACAATAAGCCTTAAAAAAGAAAGATTTTAAAAAGCATGAATGCAGATCTTACCATATCATCCATTTCTTCCTCTTTGCTGTATCTTGCATAATCTTTTCGCAAAGTTCTCATTAATATCATAGACACTAGGCCAACCAGAAAGATCACCATCATAAAAGAATTGAAAATTGAAAACCAGTGAATCTACAAAAAGAAAACACATCCCTAAGGTTTAGAACTGTAAATGTGTTTCAAATTTGTTCCAATAAGGATAAATCGTTGCCTAGCAGGACAGCTTGTCACCACTAGCTAAGTAACAATAAACCAATATTGTAAGTAGACTACATTTGTAGAAAGTCCCACTAAACTTGGCCTGTGAAACACCATAAAGTTTTTCAACAGCCAACCTTGCTCATGACAAAGTTATCACAGCTTAGTTAAGCATCAAAGTTCAAACAACTGGCTGCACATGCTCCCTTGGTAAAGAAAAGGCAACACAAGGTACTGCTGCCTTCCTAGAGAAGAGGTTT
>VYZM01002264.1:257-23429 GCA_013398915.1 Dromas ardeola | reverse complement strand
AAAAAAAAAAAAAAATCAGGTTGGTAAGAAATGTGCACATTTAAAACAAATATAATCGTTTAAAAACTACGGGTATGTTTCTCAAGGATTCATCTGTGTCGTCGTCGTCCCCCCCCCCAAATAATAAAAGAACAAAAACATAAATCCCAGACATTTTCTATACTTTTAAAAAAAAAAAAAAAGTCAAGAGCTAATTCCAGCTGTATCTTCCTGAGGGAGGTGGTAGCGGGTAGGGCCTCCCGGGGCCATATGCCTACAAACAAACAAAAGCAAGCATTTATTTTTTGGATTAACATCACAGTAAACAAGTTAGCCGAGCTTCAGGCGCCATACAAAAATGAGACAATACATCCTTTGCACAGAAAGGTACCACAGGCAGAGCCCAACGTCTCTCCACGGCGTTTACAGATGCTCTCCTGAAAACATAAGCTTTAATTTTCACCAAGGGAGAGCGGTTCTGTACGGCACCAGCTCAGCTTCCAGTTGTGCTGTGGGAGAAGAAACACTTCGAAATCAGAAATAAATTCACCAAAAGACAGCACTGAAGACAAGTTAATTCCAAGCTTTAACACCTCTGCATATTCCTTGCTTTCAGCAATGCCGGAAACAGAAAGGTACAAAATGTTAAAGCCACGTACATATATACACACACACAGACACGCACCTGAAGGGCAGATTTGAAATGCAAATTTTTAATTCGTACAGAAACATGGGCTTTGCAGTATGTACACTTACACTTTGCACAGAGTAATGATGTAAATGTCATTTTTGTGGACTAACTACAGTATCAATTTGAGATGCCTGATGCCTGTATGCTGTTAGCAGGATTAGTCAACTTTATTTTTTTGGAGGAAAGAATAATTTCCCTCAATTTCTTTTCTAGTTGAAAGCAATCTTATGCTAAAGCAAGGCACACATTTTTACAGACAGGTTTTTAGGGAAAAAAAAAACCCTGTATTTGTTACAGAAGCAGCATTTTTCAGCACTCATTCATTTTAATAATAGGTGAAAGATGCCTAAATCCCACCTTGGAAATCACTGCAAATTAGATATCTTTTTGTATTTAAATTTAGATGAGGCATTCTGTACACCAACTATCCAGTGAAAAACCTGTTGGAAAATTTCATTTAAAATTACTTCAAAATCTGATATATTGCAGAGACCAGAAAGTTAATTAAACGTGATGCACTAACCACAGCTATAGGGCTTTGTTTGTTTCTTACTTGTGGGGTTTTTTGGTGGGTAAGAGGGCTTCCTTTCATTTCTTTAAAAGAGAAATCCATCTTTATCCTGTCCTGCGGGGGCTCAGAGATAACGGCTGAAACTGAAGAGCCAGGGAGCAAACGCGTGACAGGGGAGGTTCACTTCAGCCTGCTGATGTCAGGCAACCCAAAACGACTTCCTGAACAGAAACCCATTTGTTACACCCTGTTTTTAAAGGGCTCTGAAAAAGCCGTGCAGAATACACTATCAGGAAGGTTTTATGTTTGTTTTCAGGTTTGATTGCAATAAATTAAAAAGGGAAACAAGTTGACTATCTGCCTTGAAAAATCCTTCCAGTTACATAAGTAGCAGCAATCCCTGTACAGAACTACAATTTAGAGGTCTTGTAACAGTTGCACAAGACATTTATCTGGACATTCAGTTGTGCATTACTACAGACTAAAATAGAAATGTCAAACACCTGCACAACAGGATCAAGTTTATTCTTTAGTTTTCTGGAACAGCTGGAAGACACCAGCAAATACCCACTACCACAGAGCAACCCATATCCATGGCAGTTGCATTAATTTTGTAAGCACTTTGTAGCAGCACGTTTATTAACCTCTTCAGACCATGTTCTGTATGCTGTAAAAAAAGAATTCAGAGGTGAAAGGGACCAAAGATAATTATTTATGCTGCTATGTGTCACCACTTCCACTTGAATCCCTTTTCAAGGCTTTAAAGCTTTGAAATTTACAGGCAGCAATGCTAGATTCAATTATTGGTTTTGCACCCTAAACCCTTTAAGGTAGCTTCTAATTTTACTCCAGTGCCGTCAGCCCCGAGGAAATAATGACATCTGAAAGTTCATTTAAAAATAACACAAAAAAAAAAAAGAAAAAAGGAAACAAAATTTAAAAGAAGATAAAAGACTGTTGGAAAGAGACTTCTGCAGAGGAAATTTTTTAAGGACGCAAATTTACTTGATCTGAAAAATTTGTCCTTAATCATCATTTATGTGAATACAAATAAAACCGTTGTCACTGCCCAGTTTTAACATCCTTTCATGATTCGGCAGACATGTCCTCTGCTAGTGACAAGTGAATTACATTTTGGGCAGGACTGCAATATTACCAAAGAGCAATATGCCTCCTATTTAATCATTCAGGTGGCAAACAGTTGGAGAGCTGCGAGGGCAGAGGTTTCATGTCACTGCCAGGCTGTGAGATGTCCATGATGCTCTGAGACCCCACAGTTACGAGACAGCTTTCCAAATGTGAACTAAGAGGGGGATGCCCTCCCTGAGCCCACACTGCAACCATTTCTGGAAGACAATTCTTGTTCACCTTTGTGATTCCAGCTGTAGCCGTTACGCGTGAAGACTTAAGGTTGGGAATGAAATAGTTTAAGCACTGATTCCTTTTGCAAATATATCCACCTATGCTATGCAGGATAAAAGCTAGAGCAGAGTATGGCGTAGCAGACTTTTTTCAAGGATCTATTTTCCAGCCCTAATTAAATACCACACAGACTCCACCAGCATCAAAATCCTCTACCGATTTTTCTACATTATTACAGCAGCCCCTGTTATGGATTAGTGCCATTATGCATTTATTCCTTTGTCTCCAGTGTTTTAGGTAAACCCGTGTAAGACAAAATGAACAATTTTTGAAAACTGATCCTATCAATACACCTCATCCAAATTTGAAATATACTTAAAAAACCACCGGGGACTAGTTGGGCAGCATAGCCAGGATTCAAGCCCCACTGTTTCCCCAATTAAGCCTTATGTGATCATAATCCACTCTGTCTAGTTTTGCTTATAGCCAAAACCAGTCCTGGAAGGATTTATACTGGTAATGCCTCCTCACTACACTCGGAGCAAGTGTGTATGGTGGCATACTTGCCTCTTTTTTTCGCCGCATTTCTTGCTGCAACAGAACAAGCTAAAGACAATTCTTACTCCAGTCTTAAAAGCCTCCTCGGCACTAAAAATGCTTCAGAGCAGGAGTCGGGGAGGGGCGGAGAAGGGAATCTCACCACTGCTAACAAGGGTTCAGCTGAACAAGAGTTTAAGAGTTGGGAGCGCTGGGGCAGACTCCTTGCTGGCTATAGATCTTTTCAGCAGCACCATGTAATCCTGCAGTCGGCAGACAATGCTGAGAACGGTATTAGCAGCTCACAGGCTGTTTCTGCTGGGCTTCGGTCCTGACAAGCTGAATCAGACAGAGAAGCACACAGCACCCTGCAAAAAGCTTCCCCAGCAAAGGACAAAGGCTCTTCTCTTACAAATTTGGTTTGACAGTACGTGTTTTTATTGTACTGGTTGCCTCAAAACCCCTACACCATAACAACGTCATGGTGCAAAAGTGGTTGTGATAGATAGCGCTACCTGAGTCTCCCAACCAGCACAGAAATGAAAAACAAAGCACAAAAAGAATCAGAGAAGCGGTAAAAATGCTGTAAGACGACTTTCACATATGCTGTATGACATTACAATTTAACAGATTGTACTTGCATTCCCCGATGTATAAGCAAAGGAGACTGGGATACTACCCAGTACACACACTGCAGGACAGAATTTTATAGCCACATGAAAATGACTATATGCTGCCAATAGCATGGAGAAACAGCCACAGAAATCAAACACCAAATTTGACCGTGTTTGTGCTATACTATATAACACAAATGGGCAGAGATGGGCAGACTGGGAAGAAGAAAAGAAAAACTAAGAGTATACACTAAAAAGTATCTTTGTCTTGAGCATGTTTATGAGAGGTAGCTGAACCAGGTCCCAGCAGAAGGCAAATTTCAAACAGTTTGTGCCTTAGTTTCCATATAAAGGATTGGGAAATAGTGTTGTTACTAAGCAGCTGAGTGCTCTTCCTCCTCTTTCCGTACTACTGGTCAGTAACCTTCCCACAGCTAGGTAATAGTTCTGACTTACCAAAACAGCAACAGAACTTTAATACTGATATCTGAAATTTATTTTGAACTAGTATATAGCATTGTAAATACTCAAATTTCTAGTACAAGAGTATATGCAGATTATGTTTTTACTAGGAACACGCACACAAAAAAAAAATCACAAACAAAATCACCTGCTGCATTCAAGAAGCATTTTCATTCTGTGGCATTTTCATAAACTGATGACAAAGTCACCTTTCATTTTGGATGAGGTTCTGCTATCACGTTCACTTCTCATTTAACCAAAGCTATTTTCATGTGTACTTTCACAGACATGTTTATTTCTCCGGCTACTAGAATCTAATGTTTGCATTTAAGTAGTTTTTCAGCTAAGAGAAAGCCAATAAACATTTGAGGGGAAAAATTAATGAAGTCGTAAGAATCTATAGTTTAAACAGAGTGGGGAGAAACTCCTCTTTTCTAAAAATGTGCAGCTGATAGATTTCCTTATAGAAGAGGAAGACTCCGACTGAAATACTTACTTTCTGATTATGTTTTCCTCAGGCTGCAAGAAGTGTGTGACTTTGTAGCATGTTTGATCTACTTTTAATGAAAAGCAGTGGTGGCATTGTCATGGCATGGCCATTTACCAGGGGTACACATGGAGGGGCTGGACAAGGCTGGGATGCTTACCTGTCGGTGCTTTCACTGGCAACACAGCTACTGGGCTAAAACCAGCTCAGGAATGCCTACCTGTGCTGCATTCACTCTCCACAGCCAGACATGAAGGAAGCCTTACTCAGCAGGAGAACAAAATGTGCAAAATGGGGCAACGTTTTCATACCTGTCTTCCCCTGTCCATCCGATCTTCAGGTCTCTGTGGGTAATTCATTGGTCCACCCAGTCCCTGATACTGATTTGGCTGGAACTGATTTTGGGATTGCAGCATACGGTTCCAGGCAAGAAGAGGGGCAGCCCCAGCAGTTCTGTGTAGAGAAGAAACACTGCAGCATGAACTTAGCTCCTAGAGAGAGTTTCACACCACAAAATCCAAATTTTTATAGTCTCATATGATAAATGATTCGATTTGCCTCAGAGTTAAACACTGTCACATCCAGCTATGCCTGCAGTGGTACTGCAGATGGCCACGTTGTTAGAGACAAATGGGGGGGGGTGTGTGTGTGGAAATAATCTTCCAAGATTCTCCTAGTAAAAGGCCACATTTGCTTATTGCTTCACCACAGCTCAAACGCTACAGAACCAGATATATCACAAGCAGCAAATTCAATTTTACAAACCAGAGATTTTTCAAATTCCTTGGAAGGATTGTGTGCATCTTTTATTTTAGGGGCAAATTTGCCACTTCACCCACACTGATCTTGAACGTCGATTAAAATCCAGATATCACCAAGTTAGCTAAATGCAACACACCATCCAAAGAGTAAACATGTGCGATACAGGAGAATGAGGCTTTCTTTTCTAAATGTCCAGACTCTTTCTGGGAGTCCATTCTTTCTAGTTAATTGCAGGTTGCAAATGAATTCTTACTGCGAGTATTCTGAATCTAGGGTAGGGGCCTTGGCTGCTTTTTCCCATCCATTATTCTGCTCAATATGTCAGAAGGTCTGATCGGGAAGAAACCTTTTCAAGTTCTATTGATGCCGTTTTCAATTGACCACGGTGACCTAGCAACATAAGCACTAATTGGCATGGACTGACTGACATTTGGTGTACAGTTTATATGGGAACGCAAATTCAACATCCATTATAATGTAGTTTGCCATCCTAGATTACTAACAGCAAGAAATGTTTTAATTGCCTTTAAGTACCTATTCTAACATTACAATTATAAAGCAACAGGTATAATACATCAAATCATTGTTTGATTAAAAATATTTAGAAAAGTGATATAGCCATGATATAGTTTTTAAAGATGAGCATGGGTAAGGGTACAAATCCTTACAGAATTCACAGCAATTATGTTTTGCAGTACAATATGTTGCTGTAAAGGAAAAACATTGGATAGTCGAGACAGTTTATCTTTTCTGACCCCTGTTTAAGAGCGAGTCAGTCGAATAGTGCGCTGCCAGCCTGCTGAGAGACAGGAACAGCAGAGAGCATGAGCCCTGCATTTCGTATTTACCTGCTGCACCGCTGAACTGAAAGTTACTTTGTACGTCCTGAAAGAGCCTCTGCCTGGATTTGCTGGATTAAGCTGGCGGGACTTCAGCCTTGGAGGAGTAACCCTACCCAAAGGCTGATACATTCTTTCGAACACCGGGTATGACTTTCATGACCAAGGGAGGATTCGCAGCCAGCTGTACAATGTCGGGCAAACTGAGCTTTGAGCAACTGAGGAAGCAATGCTGGGAGAGGAAGGACTTTTAAACACACATTTCACCAGCTGGAGGAGAGGCAAAGTTGGAATCAAGATAGGTTAAACATAAAATTAAACTGAATGAAAACAGGCATTTTGGACATGAAGACTTTCTGATCTTGAATGCAAATAAATTGCTTTTAGCTTTACACTAAAGCCTGCAAGACAGCTGCTCCACCTGGTCAGATTAAGACCTGCCTGAATTTTAGAAAAAGGCACAAGAAACTCCTACCACCTCCAGAAATAAAATAACTTGATTCCTGCTAAGAAAAGTACGAGTCTTACTTGATAAATATGCAACTGGTAAATACGACGTGTAATACACGTACTAAAAATGAACACGCACAAAAGCTAAGTGGTAATACCGAACTGTGTGGTTTTATTTTTACTTCAGAGGTATGTCTAGAGATGCAAAATGTTATCCAAATCATTCATTCGGAAAAGCAATATTCTATTTAAAGTTAATAGCACATTATACTTTCAGGGACTAAACACTCAAAATCAGTATTCTAAGTATGATATTCCTTTTGATTAAGTATTTTGAGTACTAACTTTTTTTTTCCTCTCCCAATTGTTCCTAGAAAACAGCAGACTTTCCAGGAAGAATATACTACTCAGCCTTAAGGAAAACTACAGTGAATTACCTATGTAGCCCCAGCTCTAGGACTTTCATCAACAGTCATTCTGTTTCTACAGCTTTGCCAACATGCTTGTGATAAATACCCTCAGCAACTGATGATCACAGGCCAACACTTGCTACATGCCTGGAACAGGAAAGTTTGACACAAATTTCATTTGACATTAATAGGTATTTGGCACAGAGTTTAAACTTTTCATTTTAATAGTGCTGCTTAGAGAAGAGTTGGAATATTTAACAAATAAAACACATTAACACTAATACCCCTATTATGTTGGGGCATTTTTGCTTTGAGGCCATCTGAGTGAAATTGGTGATTTTCAGTTAGGGCCACTACATATTCTAAAGGATAAACCTAGTAGGAAAAGAAAAAAAGAGGCTGCAATGCATTTTCTGGTCTTAAAACCAGAAATGCAGCTTATACCTTTTTGGTACTCTTAATTCACAGAGCCATGTACTATTTTTAAAACCCAAAACTTTAGATTTTCATCTGGTAAACAGAAATCAGGAAATCAGAGTCCTCACACCACTTGACTTCCTGTTCGTCTAGTGGATGTATTAATTGGTGATTCAAATTACGTGAGGGTGGAGATTTGTACGCAGCAAAGCTGTGCCTCTCGGGTAACAAAAAAAGAATTGTGCCACTCGGAATATCACGTGAGTTCACATTGCCAGTTACCCAAATGCACTGTCCAGAGTTATCTCAACTTACGATTAAACTAAAGCATATACATACAGGGTAGCTAAAAATACAACTTCAGGAAACTTTATACAGCAAAACATTTCTGTGTTACAAACTCAGTCTCTCTGGAAATCTCTTCTATGAGCAAGTTAAGCAAAAGGATTTGCTTAACCAGACTACGAATTTCCATCATCCAGGAAACCAGGTAGCAAATATATATAACCTTGGAAACATGTAAGATCACCAGCACTAAAGGCAGGAGCATGAAATAATCTTCTGCAGTCTCCAGTGATGCAGCCCAGTCAGAGCAGGGCCTGAAAAGGACATGCTGAAAGACAACCTTTTCAATGGCAACTCACCAATTTTATTTTACTTGCTGCACACTGAATTGCATCACTAAATTTAAGAGTGAGAAATCTTACGCAGGAGACAAGATCATCTGGATTATGAAGAAGTAGCCTTACACTATTTGTTTTTTTTCCATCTAGGCCTGCGAAGCATGAGCTAGTTTAGCCCCCGCTGCAATATCATATCCCTAAAACTGCACAAAGGCTCAAAGCTTTCCTGGCAGGGACAGGGCTCCTTGCTTGATGTCACAAATCAAGGATATTGTAGCCTCCTGCCAACCCACTTCATCTGAAAAGGCTGGAGCAGGGGCTGTCCTCCCCCGAATTACTTTCTTCTCGGGAGCAGGTGATGGAGAACAGAAATTCCTTGCCACTCTCCCCAGTAGCACCATGTTGCTCCTGGAGCAACTGAAGCTGCAGCAGCTGCAGCAGCAAGCGGGGACAGCCTTGGGGGCAGCGGTACGGCAAACTCGACAGCTCCCAGGGAATTAACTGGGAAACTGAAAACTTCTCAAGGGGGTTTCAGTTCAACAGGTTCAGCCATTTTTTCCTGCACCAAGCCTATCTACCTTTATGTTTTTGTTTAAACTTTTGCTTAAGTCTCCATGCTTATCTCTGTATGGCAACTAACTCAACATCAGCTCTACACATCTGCTTGATTTGTTTCCCCACACTGAACACCTTCCAAGAACATGGCAAAGTTACTTATCCTCAGCAACGAAACTGCCAAGTCAGTGATTTTCATAAACCATCAGAGATATAACAAAGCACCATCAGGGAAGGAAAGCATTGTAAATATACTGTTGTCACTCGAAAGCTAGACCAGCATTCTCCACCCTTCTCTAAAGCTTATTTTCTAGGCGAAGATGATACATCTTCAATTTAAAGTTGCCTCAGGGGACACCAGTTTCCTCAAGTTGGGGAACTGAATAGCGAGGTCGATACCGCAACACTAGAAGCAGCTGGTCAGGTTAGCAGACTGGATCAGGAACACTGTCTACCTGCAAAAATGCTCTGAAGTACCTGGGCAGTGTGCAGTCACTTCTAAAAATATTAGCACAAACCAAGCACAGTAGCCTTATCACAGGATTCTGATTAGAGAGACAGTCAATTATTATAATTGTAATTAAAAAAAGTGCATTTCAAGTGAGAAACAAACAGAATTTCTGTCTGAAAGAAGTTACTTATATGTGAATTGGGAAACTCTTCCACTGTGCAAAAATAAACAGCCTAGTAAAATGATAGAAGTATAGCAGTGTAAAAGTAATGACAAACTACAGGCCTGTAGCAATATTTCACAAAATGGTACTATATAAATTGGATTTAATTAAGGTGTGGGAATAGCAACTCCCACAGACAGAGCAATATTAAAGTTTGTAATGCAAGACTCATTTATAATGGAATATTCCACACTGATGTGGCACAGGACAAGGGAGCCAGACTTATTTCAATAGGGATCAAAATGGTTGCCATGGAAAGCGTGATTGCAGAGTGCTCAATAAATTCTCCCAAAGCTGATATTTTCAATGGTTAACATTCACAAATAAAACCACGAAAGAAACAGTTGTGCCTCAGAGCAGAAACTTCAACGATCTCACATACGCTCTCATTCCTCCATAAATATAAATAAATATCATTATTCATAGCTTTCACAGGTATGCTGGAGTTAACAAAGTCCATCTGACTTAAGGACATACAACCTATCAATGAAGGAACGCATGTAAAACATCCCTTATTATCAAACCATGTCACATTCATTCTATTCGATGGCACTTATTGGACTGCAGATTCCATAATCCTTCCCTGAGTCCCTTCTGCATTTAATTCAGTTCAGTCTTAAGTAGTTAAAGAAACTGTTTTCAGTGGCAACTAATAACTACTGACCTACAGTGACACTGCCCTACAATAGGCTTGTCAGGCCTGAAAAACTTGTACCAAAGAAGCTGATTAGGACTTCAAGAGGTTTGTAGCAAGAATCAATGGCTAGTCTGTACTAATGCTGCGGTTGCGGCACAGAAATGATAAAAGTGGAACACCATTAGTTATGCCTCATTAAGCTCCACAGCCCTCCTAAAAAGAAATTTGTTTAGCCTGTCCAAAATCTAATGCAGTTTTAAGCTCTCTGTGTTCAATTTCATAGTATCTCAAAAGCTTCAATAAGATAAAGGCCAAAGAACCAAGAACGTACCAAAGCACCAACAGTAAAGTTAATTTTGAAGTCTGAGTTTTAATGGAAAGTGTTTTTGCCTTCTTTTTTTAATACAAAGTACTCAAGCCTTTTAAAGGATGAACACCACATAGTGCACTCACAAAATATAAATAAATCATGGACATTAATTAACTTTAAAAAAACCTGCTGTGCAGCATGATTTAAACAACAAAGTTCAAAACAAAGAGGAAAAAGTTGCGAAGCCCGGCAGAACCAAGTACATCCCCTGGGCACATTTTACAAAACTTCAATCCCTCTTGCCTTACCTCTGTGGTGTCTGTTGAAACAAGGGCGTAGGACCTCGCCAAGACTCCTGGGGTCTAAGATCTAGAGGGTAAAACAAAATGTTAAAACAAAATGATTAAGTATACTTAAAGAACCGTGTTCCATGTAATCTTATACGTGCTCAAGAACTTGTTTTAAGAAGTCAAACAGAAAAGCTCAAACTGGATATACTACCAAATACATTTCAGCAAGTTGTTGGCTACTATTGCTGATTTTGATAGCGCCCTTGCGTCCATCAGTGGCAAACTTAGTACCAATTAACAAAAGGCAACTTCTCTTTTTTTTTAGTATGTCAAATAAGCTTCAAGTTATAAGAAGAATGAATTTTAATTGCTAGAACTAGCATTGGTTAGTGCTTGGACACTTCACAGGTATCTTCTCTTGAATGTTTAAAAATGCAAAACCATGTCTGTTACCGTAACAACTGAAGACTTCATTTAATGTTTACATTTCTTAGAAATGCATTCATCACTACACATATGCGCACTGCTGTGTCATCAACACAAAACACCACATTTGTGAGAAACAAATATTTAATACTCAAAATATGTGCAAGTTTCCCTCTGATTAGGCTGAGTTATTCTATAAAGCAAACTAAAAGAATGACCAAAGCATGTAATAAAACAAACTATTCCACTTTATTAATGTTTAAATATATAACTATATATATATATAGTTATATTTAGGATATATTTAAATATAGTAAAAATATATTTAAAAGTTAACCTAGACAATGATGATATAATAATAAAAATCTATAAAGAGAATATAAAACCTATAATGATAACATAATAAAAAATATCTATTAATGATCTGTCAGATAACATAATCAGACTGAATTAAACCTTTTCGTGTAAAAACTTGGCCAGAGACCTATCACTACAGTTATAAGAAACTGCGGTGGAAAAGACCACCCAGTTCTCAATTGTTTCTTCTACCCAAACTAATTCTTTACAAAGATGTGGCAGTAACAACATTGCTTTAACAGGACATGCAATTAAACGGTTGTTGTCCTTCTAAATAAACTGGTCAGTAAACAGTATAAAAGAAACTGCTAATCAATAGCTCCCCAGTCAGTCCGCAACACTTAAATTGTGCATCAATCAAAAGCTTCAGTTTCAGTGACACCTTTGATTATTTTCAATGGTGTTTAAGTGTGACCTAATTTCAACAGCTGGTTTCAGAAGCTGTCTAATGGATGCACTGCGATGGGACAGCAACGCCCTGTTAAATTGCCAATATTCAAGTACACTAAAGCTTTGCAATAATTTGAAAGAAAAGAAAAGAAAAAAAAAAACACAGACAGAGGAAAAACCTGCACTTCTCTCCTAACTCTGGCTGGATTGTTAGCAGACTGTAATGGTCTGACCCGGACAGAAACCTTTCATGGCAGCACTTGAGCGCGCAGGGAGGGTACAGGCAGCCCCCATCGAAGATAACACCGTTTCATCAGGGGAAATAAATTCTGATGCCCAGCAGCTCTGCCGTTCCTGCCTGGGCAGAGTCCTCCGTGCAGAGTCATGCACAGCCCACCCAGCCCAGCAACAGCCTGAGCTGCAGAGGGGTACACGCTGCATTTTATTTATTTATTAAACATTACATACATGCACACGCATCAACCAACACATACACACACATATATACTGTTACCAAATGATGCTCATAATCAGGTATAATTGGTTGTTTCATATACACTATAACCAAACCAGTCTAAAGCATCACAAGGACTAAAGACGGATACGTGGCACTTTTATACTGATCAGCCTGTGAATTACAAGGACTTTTACATGCATAAACAGGCTGTATGAACACAATGCTTTAGTGATGATGTGTCTGCTTTTGAATACAAGATTAGTGCAACACAAGAAAACCCAGGCTCACAACGGTGTCTTCAGCTACTCTGGGGAACGAACTGAAGCTTAAAAAAATAAATAAATAAGTAAATAGACGAAACTGCTAAAAAAAAAAAATAAAAGTAGAAATTGGTAAAGCCTCAGAGTGTCACTACTTTCAATCCAAAAATATCCTAAAAGGACTTTTTATTTCTAATAATTTCAAAGTTTCACAGACACCAGGACCACAGAAATACATGCAACGTAGCAGAACTACACTCTGCTAAAAATGTTTTCAGATGCACAAAACGGCTCTATCTGTAGCTACTAACACCTGTAGTTCTTCATCTGCAGTCGCCACGATGAGGGCTAGGTTTTGACTCTGTCACCATAACCAGACCTGCAGTTCTCCTAAACCTGTCTCAGTTCTTTTGCTTGCTGGGAGACACAAACTTCCAGAAAAAAACCCCTATATTCCATGGAGAATAATGGTGATTATTCCACCCTTCTCCTCTGTGCAGGCTGAGCTAGGCAAGACCCCCAAGTATCCGGACAATTATACAGACTAATACAGTCTCTCCCTCCCTGACCCTCCCTGGTCAGAACTTCACATTTTAATTGAAGTTTATTAACACATTTTCCATTCCACTGCCAGGGTCAAATGGTGCTCTAGTGAGAAACCCAGTGAGATGACACTGGCTCACCCTGGTACAGTGTTTCACATTCATACAGACCCCTGCTTAAGGGCTAGTTAAAAACATGTGTCCTATTTAATCACTTTCTTTCCATCTGAAAAAGAAAGGAACCAGCTCTCCTGCCATAACCACATCTTTTTGCAGCTCTAGGGAACGGTTTAAGAAAGAGTTTAATGAAATCATCATAAAAACACTTAAAGCCACCTTATTACTATTCATTTGTATAGCTCTGGCAGAGAACAATCTTTGAGGGAAAAAGCTTGGAGCAGTGAATTACACTTCAAAAAGGCACAAAATTGGTGAAGAAATGACAATTAATATTTTCTTCAGTCCTCAAAACTTAGGCATTTCCTAGAGTCATAAGGCCAAGTAAACTGCCTTCTGTAGCAGCTCCTCAAGTAACAATTTATCTAATCAGTGTGGCAATCAAAGATGAGATTTTGTGTTTACTGATTGCACTAATCAAAAATCACTTTTCAAATGCAGCTAATTGACAAGTTTACTGACTGAAATGAAAGTCATAAATCAGATATCCTGTGCTGCAGAAACCAAATATGCCATTCACAGAGTACTGCCATACTGCACTTGACTCTCTAAGTTATCAGCACAGACAATTATTCATCAACTGAAAATTGGCACATCAAAGTCAAATCAGAGAACAACAGTAAGGAACACCCACAGCAGGCTCTTGAGGAAGAGATGGCACTTTGGTTGACCGCATTGCCCTTCTAGAGTCTAATTTTACTTCATCATACATATAAAAACATAATACATAAAATGAAAAGTTGCTCTGCATCAATCCCACAAAATGTGGGAATTTTAACTACATCAGCTCTAGTTTTTCAGGAATGTGTGCATTCTGGATGCTTCCCAATCCAATTATGCCACAACATACAGCTGTTCTCTCACAATTATGTAGCTGATGAATACGACTTTGACACAAGAGATAACCTGCCCCATTGAGAAAACTCAGCATATGCCTTCCCATTCTTTCTAATTTGATTTTCTAGTTGAAGATAATCTGTGCTTTGACACAGACTTCTGTGCTTGAACTGAAGGGGGTGACTGCAAAAGGCAAGACAGCTGTGCTGCTGTCAGATCTAGGGACGCCTTTTGGTACTCCTAGACAAAATGCTGACTGAGTGAAACTGGCCCACGTGCTCAATTCTGACCGCAAATTTCCATCAGAGCAAACGCACTGTCCATGCAGACTGTTTCTGTTCAGTAAGATGGCCACCACCTACTGCAGTAAGGTTCAGGGAGTTGCTGACATGCTCCCACCTTGACAGGTTTGCTTCACACTCAACCCACAAAATCCATAATCCAGAATGTGTTACGGTGTCTAGGTGTGGTCCCATTTCCAAAAGCATCCTTCAGTGTGAACGTCAGAAAGGCTGATTTCAGCAGAAACTTTGGGCTATGACACTTGGAGGTATTCTTCTAACAAGGGTTTAAGCAAGGGTTTAACTCTTTATCCAGGTCTCTACCAGGGTCTCTACCTGGTGAAAGTGGAGTTAAGACACACGCCGCCACTTGGCATTGATTAAGTCAGCCACCACTGTGGTTAGTTGTAAAGACTTCACATTGCAGTCAGTTTAAACCAGAAGACTGATCTCCTAGGACAGCTTGCTATCATCAGTAGAAGAGGAGGAGAAACGCAACAAAATTAACTGACAGAGAATACATTTGCAGCATATTGCACTGCAGTCTCCCACAAAAACAGAGTGCCAGGAACCAGCTTCTCGACTTTGGGATAAAGAGCCCCAGAGAGCAACGTCTGGCACGCAACCCCTGCTTTGTGAAAAACCTTTATGCGACTACTGTCAGCAGCACGCAAAGCAGTGCACTGCAACAGTGGCTGGAGGAACCAGCAGGTTGACCTGGAGCCTCTTTTTGCTGCATGAACAGGGAAGCACAAATCAACCTCTGCCTAATGGAAAAAAAGCAGCACTAAGGAAAGTGGTAAAATGAGAGAAAGAAGGAAAGGAGGAGGAGAGAAAAAAAAAAAGCCTTGCTTTCAGATTTGCCAGGCACACCTGCAGAACAGCAACTGGGGATGCCTGAGGCAATTTGAGGGTGAGGAAGAGGCAGAAGATGAGGGGAGGAAGGGATGCATAAAAGAAAGCCACCAGACAGTTTTTCCTGAGGCCAACAGATCGACTGGGATTTCATATCGATCGGTGGATTCAAGCCTCCTCAATCTGAAATAATGATGGCATTGGGGCATATTTTTGCACATGGAGTGCTTCCTATACAACACAAGGCGCTCAGAGGACAACAGCTTTTTAAGTACCTAATTGGCAAGATAAGCTCCATGTACGTACGGCAGAGAAAACTGCTTTGAAATAAGTATTTCCCACAAAGCATCAAGACTCGAGCTTCAGAAGACTTGAACAGCAGTATAGGGACTGATGGGCTCACAATTACTTTCTCTCTCCCCAAAACCATGCAGACTTTCTCTTTTTGGAGATTAATAAAAAAATGTGATGCCTATCTGCTAGTTCTGCTTTCCCATTCCCCACACTCTCCTTTTTAAATCATATTTCTTGTTTGTTTAAAAAAACACTTGTTTTCCTTTAATCAAAGTCCAGGCTCTCATATTCAAGCCGTCTCTCCACTTAAACCAATGGATTCCTTGCACAAGAAAGCTTCTGCACCCACTACTCTTCTACTTCATCTGCTTTGGGACTGGAATAAGTTTAATTCAGAGTGGCCATCAATATTATTTATTTGCTGTTTCATATGCAACAAAAATGCAAGTCAAGTATAAAAAGGCTGACAGCTTCACTATGCAGGTCTTCTACATGTGACAAAACATTGGAGTTCAAACTCTATCTGTGTCAGCTGTTAAAACTCCAAATGCTTGCATAATTCAATATTGCAAGAATTCAGCTGAACAGTGAGAACTTCTTACTTTAAAGCACCTTTCTAGGCAGCTTGGCCAAGTTTCCTCCTGTCTCAATCCAACCATTACAGAAATGCAGCTCCTGATCACTGGTGAAGAAACAGGACTCTTAACTAGCGTCCTTTATAGAAGCCCTTCGCACAGGCATTCCTTCCTATGATGAAGAGCTCCAGGTCACACAGGATTTATCTTACCACTTCCAGTGACCCAATTGTTCACCAAGCCAACAGCAGTTGGCATCCCTGACCTCCTGACAATCTCCTACTACCTCTTTGCCAGAAGTTGCAACACCTACTGCAGGCAGGAGAAGCCAATACAAGCCTGTGAATAAGCAATTTCAGTTTGGTCTGGTGTCTCGGTACCAACCGTAGCTCTGCTGTCAGTCCTACAATCTCTCCTGATCTGCCACCATGCCTTGTGCATTAGTTACTTTCTGTGGCCAGCACCCTCCTCCTCTTGTTCTCTTCAGACACAAAGCACCAAGCTTCTACTAAGTCTGATGAGGATGCTTGTGATATTGAGCCTCAGCCACATACTGAACACATTGCAGAAAACAGACACTAGGAACCCTTATTAGACAAAGTGCTATTTTTCCTATTGCATTTGAATACTGGGCACAGTATTCAAAATAGGATCTCACTTACAAGCACATAATTACATTTTAGTACATTTCACTACAGCAATTCCATAAAGGAAGAGCAATAGAGAAGTGCAACACAAGGTTAATGAAGATGGATGCCTGAATCTACTTTTTATTTGTAATATTGCAACAGACCAAAACGAAACTGTAATATTTTTCAAACTCTGAAATGCAGAAAGCAGAACCCACTTACTTGACAACAATTTAGGAATCTGCTGCTGCCCACTCATAAGCGGCCTGGTGTATGGGCTCCCGTAAGTTCCAAGAGGTACTGCATTGGCATACATTCCTGGCATCCCTCTTTCCCTTGGCATCGTATGGCTATTATGTGTAAGAAATAGAAAGAAAAAAGAATATGAACACCATGTTACAGCACAGCTGCTACCCAGCCCATCAAATACCCCAGCTCCCTCCAGTGAGTCAGTGTAGATGCGCAAAAGCACAATGCAATGACTCGCTTACAGATCACGGCCCCAGTCACACCACAAACAAAGCACACACTGGTCCCAGCAAAAATTTGGAAGTTTCCATAGCAAGTCACAATAAGCAGAAAAAAACCCCATGTATTTCCTGAAAATTGTCTAAGAGTTCAGTAAAACTGAACTGCTGTCACATTTCCCAGAAGTGAGAGTTGAGAGAAATGCGAGATCTGCAAAATACTGGCTTGCCAATGTCTGCCAGGCCTTTACTGTTTTTCCTGCACAGAACTATATTCACATCAAAACTCTGATGCTTGTGATGTCTGCTATTGTGGACAGCAATTTAATGAGACATCATATGTGATCAATAACACAGCTATACTTTTTTTTTTTTTTTTAATAACTATGACATGGAAGAAGAGAAGATGGTTCCAAGCGTACCACTGGCTGTAGCACTGGAACAATTATGCTTTCCAACACGCAAATGGAGGGAAGGGTGTTGCTCTTTCTTCTTCCAGCTCCTCCAGAGCCGTAAGATGAAGAAGAAAGTATTTTCTCTTCCTAAACAGACACTCGTGTTCAGTTGCTCAGAGTTTTATTTGCTAGTAATACAATCTCTTCTAAAACATTCTCTTTTCTGTCTCTGATAAACATATAGCTCCTTGCCCTCCTCAGTAAGGAAAAATATTTAATTTTATCTGTTAATACATAACCCCAGCTCATTCTCTCATCCTGCACTCAGAAGCATTCTCGTACTACACTGCAGCATGAGAAAGTTACTTGGACTTTTGGAGAACTAATAAAAACTGACTGTGGCAATGTCTTGAAAAGTGACAATCAAAGGGATTGTATGGTATAACACATGCTTCATACATGGGTTTTTTACAACTTCTTAGTTTTTAAAAGCATAAAAGATAATCCTGTCTTCGTAATAGTCTTAATTATCACTTGTGTGCAATATTCTCACTGTACCCTCTATACTTCAAGCAAGCAACCACCAAAAAAGTTGAAAAGACAGTGGGAAATCTAGTTAGAAATATTTACTAGCACCTCCCCCCAGATCAAGAAGAATGCAAGGCATTACTGCAAAATTATAGCAATATGCAGTTTTCTTCAATACTGAATTTAAATATCAGATGCCAAAGTTTCCAACATGGAACACCAGCACCTAATCTCTGACAGTCCATCCCCACCCGCTTTNACTCGGTAATGCAAATCTGATGTATTTAAACCTTGATTTTAATTTAAATTTTTTTTTTTTTTTTTTTAATTCAAAAAAAGCAATAAATGAGTATTCACACAGTCATCGCAGCAAGACAGTCAGTAACAATGCTACCAGTCTTACCCTAAAGTTCTAAACGCTGACTGGTCCAAATGGACTGGTTTTCTGTCTCGGTTAAAACCAAGCTGCGGTCTCCAAGGCCTGCCATCATTGTTGGTTTTTTCCCAGTCTCCTGGCTTCAGAACTGGAGCAGGTTTCCTTAACATTAAAAGTAGTTCCATAAATACTTATCAGAGCAAATACTCAGATTAATGAAAGAAAACGGAATTATTTGAAAACTGACAACTGATACTTACTTTGCACCAGGTAACACTATAGCCTTGAAAACAAAGTCTTCATCAAATTGCGGATCTTTGAAAGAGATGCTAGGAGAAAGTATTTGAAGATTAAGTTTATTTGATAATTAAGACAAGCAAGATTAAAAAGTAATTGCTGCTTTATTAACAGTGACGTACAACACAGAAGAGGTAAGATTCAAGAACCCACAACTTAAACTGCAAAGCGCATTTCTTGCACGTGGATATACTGACTATATGGGACTTGGATGCCTCAATTATTTTCCACAGAGTGATCTCTTTCCTCCCCTGTATCAACAGCAAGCCCAAAAGAAAGTTTAGCTGTTTTCTAGACATTAGTCCTATGTATGGTAATGAAAGTATCTTCTGCAGACCCTTGAGCACAAATCCTCTAGTCAAAGCACTGATTGTACTCGATTAAGTTCAAAGGCTGCCATGGTACAGACAGGAAGGGTATCAGCTTGCTATGTAGTCTAGTCAAAAGTGTACAAGACTTAGAAGTGGGATTTCCTGGGCCAGGGAGTTTTTATCCCGAAAGGTGTCTTTACGGTTATATGCAGTGCTCGTGGAGGGATGTACACATATTCAGTGACATCTCGCAGATCCTGCATTTTGACCTGTCTAGAATTAGACAAACTAAATAGTAATAGAGCAAAAAGTGGCTGAAAGCTTATTTTCTGCTGGTACAACACATTATATTGCAGTTTGGGTGTGCTCTAGGAAAATTCATCCACACTCCTAGCAACTCCATTCTCCTGGTGGAAGTATCCAGGTCTGAGGTAGGTCCCACTAGGGACGTGTTTGAAGTACACGGCACCAGCCTGCTTCCTGTTCTCTCATTACCTATCATTTGATGTAGAAGAATGCTTGGGATGCCAAGAAAGATAAAAGCAAACAACTAAGCAGAATAATCTCACTCTTCCAACCGAAATACATCTGTTTTCCAGCACGGAGAATGAATGAGACTCGAAGGAAAGAATAATGGTCCTTTGGAAAATTCAGCCAAAGTCACAAGAACTGAAGAGCAGAATCATGACTGCTCATATTATCTCAAAAGACAGGAAGAACAATCCTTGCAACAGAGAAACGGACAGAAGCATAAAACAATTTAAACCTCCTGACAATGGCAGATGGAAAGCCAAAAACTACCTTTAATTCGTCACTCAAAGTACCTAAATCCCCATTTCAAAACATCCTTTCTACCATATCCTGACAAGCCACAACTTCGCATTTCTTACTGCCTGTAGACAGTTGTTCTAGTTGAACCAAGTTATGCCTCCTTGGAGGAAAAAATTATGCAGATAGATAGATCACAAGTGATTCTCAGTGTCTCGAGTATCTTACGTGGCTCAAGAAGTGAAAGGTTATAGGCTCAAGCATTACATACCTATTACACTGTGCCAAATTAAGTGAGAATCACATACAACACACTAGATCTACAGAAATTTGCTGTCAAGTGCCAGAGTAATTAAAATTGTCTGCAACCACAAGATTTACTCTTGGAAACTCTGCATTGTTTTTTTATTCATTAGGAAGTTTCTTATTCTCCCAAACATCCCATTCAGGCAAAGTTAGTATCACTCCTTTACTTCTTAAAGACATGAAGCTTATATTCTCAGGCATCCTCTGGAAATCGCTAGGAATAAAAATGGATAAAAATCCAAGAGGTAAAAATCAAGAGCTGGAGGGCTTTCAATCAATACCCAATTCTGTCTCAGAGGCTTGCTCTCATGAATGTTTTGTTTTCTTTAATTTAAAAGACTTGATACAGACTATCAAGTTCTGTTGGTGTTGCTCTTTGCTTGCCAAAGACCCTGAAGTCCCAACAGAGATCAAGCAGAAAAGCAACAGCAGGAAAGATGAGGTATTTCTGAAGGGATGAAACACACTGTGTTTGATGCACTGAGAAACAACTATTTTGGACATGCCTGGAGGGCAGGCCACTACACACACTCTGTTTAACCACCCTAATCCAAGCCCACTGTGTTTCAACATAATATTTTGGATTCAATTCTCACAGAAAACCAGAAACATTTAATGTAAAAGCTTCAATTTTATTAAGAGATGGATTCTGTTGCCAATTCAATGAACACAAACCACCAGAATAAAGTAAGTTTTGCCTGCTGTGTTTTGTACGCCATTCCATGAAACGCCAGAGTTTACTTACCTGACTGCAGAATTTTGTGTAAGATCACGCAGCATTGGAACAGGAGACTCCACTGGCCTGGTAAAGAAAAAAACCCTGTCAAAACATCATGTAACATACTTCTCCCCATTTGCTCCACTTTCTCTGTTGCTACCACTCCCGTTCGTCTATCAACTAAGCCAGGGACACATAAAAGGGACTTCAAAATCAACTTGCCTTTCCCCTAAATCAAATACTTCTATAAGCAATGGAATTACTGGATCCTTATTTCTTAGTGTCATTACTTTTTCAGCTGATCTGTGTGGACTCCCTAGCATCTAACAGTGGGTTCACACACTTCCCACCACCCAGCAGCCTGATTACAGATCTTAGTACTATTCTGCACCTTGGAAAACTCCCTGTACTGCTAGGGTTTGATTATAACAAGCCAACAGACTCTACGAGGGCACGAGAAGACCAGAGAGACAGATACACATGCAGCACCATAAAGACAAACCTGCTTCACTAGGAAGAAAAAGGCTTTGAAGTAAAAAAAAAAAAATTATCAGCTGTTCTACACAGCACTTAAAGTCTCCTTTCTAACTGAGATTTAATAGGCTGACATGCACCTTAACCCTTTCCTTCTTTCCTCCAGAAAACTTTACCCCTTCAATTCAAGCAGACAAACAACGTGCTCAAGAAAATTACTCTTATCAATCAGAAACCGGATTTCTTTGTTCACCCTGCTGCGCACTACTGTCACAGACCCATGTTACACACAGAGGTCACAAACTGCACACGTGTTGGTTGAATTTGATCCAAATCCTTTTAGCAAAGTAAGACTTATTCTGAAGTGGCAATATAAACGCCTTCTCATCGTCACAGAATGCCTTGCAAACTACTTCTCTCGGTAAAAAAAAACACCCATTTCTCATGCCCTATCTACAGAAGACAATGCCAGAAGAGTCTTTTTGCCTGCATTGCTATTCCCTCCAAGAACAGCTCTGACTTGCTCATATTCTTCACAAGCCATGACAAGAATAGAGAAATGTATATTAGTGAGTGTGACCTAGGATACATTATCTGTCCAACAAAATCTGAGTGTTTGTGCATTTAATGCAAATGAGTTACTGAACACCTGCTTATGCCTCTAAGCAAAGTTAGATAAATGAATGCATATCCTACAATGTGAAGATTACACTGATAATTTCTCAAACTAAATGCAATATCTAGAAAACAAAAAAATATCAGCCTTTTTTGTATGTGTAGCTGGTAACAGTCATGAATTTAGTGCTATAGCCTAAACGGGAAACAGCAAAATATATCTAAAACATCTCTATCTGGATTTTTCTTTAATGCAATTAAGCTTAGCATATAAAAAGCAGAGTAGCTGGTGTTTGGGTTGTTTTTTTTTTTTAAACAGCACGCCCTATTGGAAGTTACAGACTGCATTAGATTAACATTCATACAAAAGCAAAGAGGCCAAAACAACATGACCTTACTGAATAAGGCTACTGATCACTACTACTTTTATTATATAGGCCCTGTTTACCTATTAAAGTTCAAACATTACTAAACACATAAAAATCAGTCTTCCATAGATGAAATGACAAACACAAAAAAAGATTCATCAGCAATTAAACACACACATTAGAGCGCTTTAAAGATTTTTGATGCTGCTTTAAAAGCTTAGTTCTGAAAATAAAAAAAGATAGGGTCATAGAATGAAAGTTTTACTTGCTTGGTTTTTTTTACATATGCTGATGGTAATACACACCTACTATGAAACCTAGTGGAAGGCATGTTTAACCTCAGAACTAAATGCATTGCCTTGTCAGGAGTTTTAGGTTTCTCATTGTGGGCACAAAGATATTTTTGTTTAAATGCAGACATAACTGCAGGAAACGTCCTTTAGCATCAAACAACCCATACAAAAAGCCATACTCACTGATCTGGAAGAACAGCATTTTCATTCAGTGTAAGCTTTCCCTGGATTCCATGGCACAGCTCTGGCGGTATATCAACTGGCTATGAAAAAACAATTTTTCAGCTGAAGCACTTAATTAGACCTCCATCCTCACCATTTACACAATCCCTTATTAACAAGTACAACCTACCTCCGTATTTTTGGTCTTGTACTGCTCTACAATAAAGTCACAAAGTGGATGATGTTTTCCAACAAAGAGAACATCACCACCAAGGCTATTTCTTCTGCCTAGGAAAGATGAAGAGGATGGGATATGAGTTCAGAGCAAAGAGGGATGGAATGAATACAGCAGACCAGCACACCATCCTGTTGACATCTCCACGAAAGGAAAGCTTCATTGTGAC
>VYZM01002253.1:0-11053 GCA_013398915.1 Dromas ardeola | reverse complement strand
CCCCCCGCAGGAGCTGGAGTGGGAGATGGAGTCCCAGGAGCTGGCCCTGGAGCAGCCCTTGGTCGCCCCGGAGCAGGGCCCCGCCGGGGAGGCCGAGCTGCCGGCCGCCGAGATCTCCCTGACGCTGGTCACCGAGATCCAGGCCGTGGACAGGAAAGTGGACGCCCAGGCCGCCCAGCTGATGAACCTGGAGGGGAGGATGAGGATGGCGGAGACCAAGCTGATCGGTTGCGAGAAGACAGCGGTGGAGTTCGGGAACCAGCTGGAGAGCAAGTGGGCCGTGCTGGGCACCCTCATCCAGGAGTACGGGCAGCTGCAGAAGAGGCTGGAGAACATGGAGAACCTGCTGAAGAACAGAAACTTCTGGATCCTGCGGCTGCCCCCGGGGGCGAAGGGGGAGGTCCCCAAGGTAACGGTCCTCTGCTCCATCTTTGAAACCGGGTTGTTCCATTCGTATTCCACACTCGCAGCCCCGTTTCAGGGCAGCTGCGGTGCTGAGCGGGACACAGCTTCCCTGCAGCGGTGTCTTTCCTTTAGCACTCGGCGAGAAGCATCAGCACAGGTCTCTTTGCATTAATTACACGTAATTAAAACACCGCTTGTTATCTTTGTGTGACCCTCGCCAAAATGCATCGGGGCCACAAACTGCTTAGCACGGCCGGAGCCGTCTTTGAGTCATGCAGAATTGTGTGGCTCAGCCCCATGAGCCTGGCAGGTTTGGTAACGTGTCCCCAGTTCCTCTTCTGAGGCAATTGCAGCAAAACTGCCTCAAAAATGAAGTGGGAAAAGCGGCTGTATCGGGTGCCATGCATGAGACGTCATCCGCAGCGCGAAGAGGCTGAGCAGGGGATGGGGTGCAGGCAGGTGATGAGGGAAAACCCCGATGTGTCCCTTGCAGCCAGGGGTGAAGCTGCCTGAGCCAGGCATGGGGGCCGAGCGAGGTGCGCGGGAAGAAGCTGCATGGAACTGTCCTGTGCGGTGCTTGAGGAGTCTGAACGAGAAAATGTCCCCAGATGTTTTCTTCAACAAGAAGCAAAACATTCAAGCGTGTGATGCTTCTAATTGCAGGTCCCCGTGGCATTCAACGATGCTTCATTTAACTTTTCTGAGGAGGAGTGGAAGAGCTTGAACGAGTGGCAGAAGGAGCTTTACAGGCATATCATGAAAGGCAACTACGAGGCCGTCATCTCGATGGGTAAAGACAAGCTGGGGTTTCCTCTGAGGCTTCTGATGTGCCAGGTTTTCCCAGGGCCTGGCGGATGGAAGCAACGCTGTGCCTGGCGGGATCGGGGAGGGTGGATGTTGTGCTGGTCTGAGAACTTTTGGCAACAGCCCTGGCTATTAGGTCAGTCCTCACCGGTTGGGTTTAGCGTTGGATGGACATCCCCAGCATTGCTGCGGTGACCGCGTCTCCCTGACGGTCTCTGTGGCCGGTAGGAGCCGAGCGAGCGCCTGGGTCGTGAGGAGGAGGGGAAGGGAGAGGAGCCTCGAGCCAAGTAAAGACGGGGAAGAGGGGAGTTTCTTTGTCACGCAAAGGTCCACACATCCACTGCGCTGGGTGCATCAGCCCGCTCGCCGCTTAGGGCAGCAGAGGGGTGCCCTGCCTCTGAGGTTCCTTCCAGCCCTTTCTGTGGGTGATCAGTCCTTCAGCTGCAGAGCCTTTCGTAAGGGAGGAGAGCGAGGTTTGTCAGCCGCTCGGTGCTCTGTCTGACCCCAGCCTCAGCCCAGGGAACGTTTCTTGCGCAAGCTGTTGTGTTATCTGTTCCTGTAGTGCAGGGTAGAGCTGGGGAGAAGCAGTGGGCAAAGGCAGGCTCTGCCTTCCGCTTTACCCTCCAGCGACCCAGGGCAGTGCATTCAGGGCTAAACGAACATGCTCTGTGCGCTCTTTCCAGTCCCGGATGGGAGGATTCTCTCTGTGTTGCTGTCACAAGCACCTACGTGTGTTCTGAGAAGTGACCTTGCCTTGGCTGGACGTCCGCGTGCAGTGGGTGGGAGGGCAGACGCAGTCCCTGGTAGACAGACATCTCCCTGTGCTGAGGCCACTGGTGTGGCTCACCCGGCACTTGGCTCTGCAACTGTGGCTGATCCAGGCCTTTTATTCCCTTTTTTTCTCCTTTCTTCCTTTATTTTTTTGGACACAGGTCTTCTGCAGTCCCTGTGTGCAAGGGAAAAAGGTGAAGGATAAAAACTGCTCCTCTTTCTCCTGTTTAAAAACCAGTCCTGTGTCCTGTGCTAGAGGCACGGGAGCGTAGCCGTCCTGCTGAAGGGGATCTGTGGATCTGAGCCTGGAGCTTAGAAAAATGTATCTGTGCTTCATCTGAAGGTTTCCTTTGAATAATGAGGTTTAGGGGTTTGGCCCTTGTATAAGGCAAACGGATCCACTAGAGCAGCAGTGGAAATTAATACCCAGAGGCTCACCCTTATTTGGAAATGAAGTTTTCCGCTCTCCACCCTAGGAGAGATTGTGATTGTCCCCTTTCCCCCACCAAAATCCGCAAGCAGCCTGTGACTCGGACGAGTAGGATGGAGCGGTCCTGGCTGGAGGGAACCGCATGGGGAGGGCACTTCCCCTGCTGCCGCTGGCTGACAGCTCTGGTGCTGTCCCCGAGCTGAAGTCCCCATTGTAATGGATCCGCGGACCTTAGCAGAGAGGAGAAGAAAGGAAGCCCGGAGGTAAGCACAGATGCATTTTCTTATTCTCCTCCTCACGCTGCAGGCTGGGAGGTGCTCCTCACCTGAGCAGAGTGTGCTCCTGCAGTCCGCTCATGTTCCCAGGGCCCAGACAAGGTGAGCGGTGCAGATGTGTGAGAGCATCTTCCTAAGCCTCTCTTTCCATTACCCGTCATCCCCAGCAGCAAAGGAAGGTTGGTGGGCAAAGGTGTGAGAGTCTCTCTCCCCTGCGAGGGCAAAGGAGACGTTCTGATCCTCTTTTTACGTGCAGATGCTGCCATTTCGAAGCCTGACCTCCTGTCACGGATTGAGCAAGGAGAGGATCCCAACGCGGAGGATCAGGATGACTCTGAGGGAGGAGAAACCCCTACAGACCCCAGCACCGGTGAGCCATAAGGTTCCTAGGACTCAGCGGGGAAGTGGAAAGCAGACACGTGGCTGCCACCGCCTGCCTGTGCTCTTCCACTTGCCCCTGCTGTTGAGTTTTGCCAGCTCTGTCCTTGGGGACAGTGGTGACTTTGCTTTCCTAGTCGGCTCTTAGTCAATGCAGCCATCTCTCCTAAAATCCTCTGTAAAGCAGCTGTGAGGCGTGAGCATCAGCTCCTGTCATTCTTTTTCCTGTGCACAGAGTTTTCCTTTCCCGGTCCGGATGACAGCTCGTGGAGTAAATACGAAGAGACTCTGGCTGAAAGCCACGACGGCTCTGAAGAAGAGGAAAGCATGGAGGTCCCTAGTACATGTGAGTTAGAAGCGCAGAGCTTCGCTGAGTGTTGTGCGGAGGGGGAGATAGAGGCAGGCTCAGGCTCTTGGCACTTGCCGGGGTGCCAAGATTGCCCAAGGTGAGATCCTGCCTTCGCCGTGGTCTCTGCCAGGCTTGCCTCAAGGGCCAGCGTGGGAGCTGGATGGCAGCCGAGGCAGATGGAGAGCACATGTGCAGATGAAGCTGCAGTACGCGAGCAGCGGGCTGTAAAAGCAGTTCTGGGCTGGCTGGGGGGGGTGCAGATCACCTCTATGGTGTCGCATCACTGGGTGAGGTAGCGTGTTTGGTCAGCCTTGAAGTGGAGATGAGCAAGAGCATGCGTAGTGCAGGCAAACTTCGCTGACGTGAGCAGCAAAGTTCTTAAAAGTCTCTTTGATGAATATGCAAAGCGATATTTTTCACAGCTTTCTCTGTCAGCCAAATGTGAGGCTTCTTGTGGCGCAGCAAAAGGCGTGTCCTTGTCACTGCCCCATCACTCTGGGTCCCTGCTCTGAAGAGTGGGGACACGTGAAGCATCCTTCGCTGGGATGTGCCTTTGGCTTTGTGGCTTCGTTCTCAGAAGCAGCTCAACTGTTCTGGCTGGTGCTTTTCCAGAATTTCAGCCTGAGGCAAACAAAACGGCCCGTTTTCAAGCCACACGTTTAGGTGTCTGACACAGTGACAAGCAGATGAAGAGCCCTGTGACAGGCAGTGCCGAGCGGTCTTCTCTGGGCACGCAAATGCTCGGCGCAGCTTTACCTTCTCACGCTCTGCAGAAATCTGTGTGTTTTCAACCCTCTTCTCCATATCCCCAGATCCTCTGAGCTCTTTTCATCCTCCCTTTGCCAGGGTCCTTGGCTGTTGCTTTGAGTTACCCTTTATACCACGGGAGATCCTTTGGCCCCAGGCACTGTACAAGCCCAGAAGGAAAAGAGGTTTTATTCTCCTTCCTTCAGGTTTTTTTGGTTTTTTTTTTGCCTTTATCCTAAACCACATGTTCTGAAAGACCTGTTCTGCTTCACCTCCTGCTAAGGAACCCACTTTTTCCCTTTGTCTAGCTATATATAGAGATCTCACCATTGTACTGTCTGAGCTTTCCCAAGAAGTCTTTATCAATGATCTGGACGAGGGGATCGAGTGCAGCCTCAGTAAGTTTGTAGACAACACCAAGTTGGGCGGGAGTGTTGATCTGCTGGAGGGTAGGAAGGCTCTAACGAGGGATCTGGACAGGCTGGATGGATGGTCCAAGGCCAATGGTGTGAGGTTCAATGTGGCCAAGTGCCGGGTCCTGTTCTTGGGTCACCCCAACTCCATGGGCGCTGCAGGCTGGGGACAGAGTGGCTGGAGAGCTGCCCGGCGGAAAAGGACCTGGGGGTGTTGGTCAACAGTGTCTGAATATGAGCCAGCAGTGTGCCCAGGTGGCCAAGGCGGCCAACAGCGTCCTGGCCTGTGTCAGGAGCAGTGTGGCCAGCAGGGCTGGGGCAGTGACCGTCCCCCCCTGTGCTGGGCACTGGTGAGGCCCCACCTCGAGGGCTGTGTCCAGTTNGGAGAAAAGGAGGCTGAGGGGAGACCTTCTCGCCCTCTACAGCTCCCTGAAAGGAGGGTGTAGCCGGGGGGTCGGTCTCTTCTCCCAAGGAACAGGCGATGGGACAAGAGGAAACGGCCTCAAGTTGCACCAGGGGAGGTTTAGGATGGTTATTAGGAAAAATTTCTTCCTGGAAAGGGTTGTCGAGCATTGGACCAGGCTGCCCAGGGCAGTGGTGGAGTCGCCGTCCCTGGGGGTATTTAAAAGCCGGGCAGACGTGGTGCTGAGGGACATGGGGTAGTGGTGGGCTTGGCAGTGCTGGGGTAACGGTTGGACTCGATGATCTTAAGGGTCTTTTCCAACCTCAATGATTCTGTGATTCTAAGTCAAAATACTTTGCCTTTGTTTATATTCCAGTACTGCTTAGGTAGCTCCCAGACGGGACTTGCAACCCTGTAGTGCCAGGTACTGACTTGAGTGTGCAAAGCAGAGACCCGAGGGAATTGCAGTCTAAATAACGAGGCAGTTCTTACCTGAAAGAAATGACATGAATGTCTCTGCTCTGCCAGATGAACAGCAGTGTGATGAGGAAGGTCCCGAAAGCCTTGAGCTTCCTAGCTCATTGGCAGGAAAGTGGGAAGAGGTTTTCTCGAGCCCAGAGGAAGAGATGAAGCCAAGCAGCAAGAACCGGAGCGGATCGACCCCGCAGCAGAGAACTGGAACAGGCAATGGGCTGAGGCGCTCCTCTCGCCGTGGGAGAGACTTGGCCAAGAAGGACGCTCCTGAGGACGTGGCCGCAGTAGAGGGGCCATACATCTGCTGTGAGTGCGGAGAGAGCTTCCTGGACAAGCAGCTCTTTGCCACCCATCAGAAAGCGCACGCCAGCGAGGAAGCCTGCACTTCCCTGGAGCACGGAGAAAGCTTCAGGCAGAAATCCAAAACGACCTCTACGAAAGGCCAAGGAGCCTCTCGCTCCAAACCCTCCAAGCGCTCCGACGGGGAGAAAAGCTCCGGTTTCAAGTATGGCTTTGTCAGGCAGGTGAACAACATGGTGGAGAGACCGTACACCTGCTCCCAGTGCAAGGAGAGCTTCAGCCTGGAAGTGAGCCTTATCTTGCACCAGAAGCTCCATACGGGGAAGGGCGACGGGCCGCTGACGTGCACCTACTGCGGGAAGGACTTCCGAGACCTCTCCAAAGCCATCCGCCATCAGCGCATCCACACCGGGGAGAGGCCCTACCAGTGCACCGAGTGCGGCAAGAGCTTCATCCGGCGGGACCACCTGCTCAAGCACTGGCGGGTCCACACCGGGGAGACCCCCTACCAGTGTCCTGTCTGCGGGAAGCACTTCCGTTACAAAGAGTCGCTGAATTGCCACCAGAAAATCCATTCCCGCAACCCCCGGCCCTTGGAGGATTCGCAGCACAACCTGGAGTCGGCAACTCAAACCGGCCATTTCTGCGTGAAAAAAGAAACTAAGCAGTAGCGGCTGCGGTGGGAGGCCGGGGCAGAAGGGCTCGCGGTTACGGTAACGGTCTGGCAGGTGGACGTGCAGCATGACGGGAGGTGAATTTGTATCGCAGCTAATCCATGTGGTCATGCTACAAAGCCCGCTTTGTTGAAGCATCAAAGGAAAATTCCTCTTAAAAACTCTGATCCGGACGGCCTAGGCACCTCTTCGACCCCGCGGGGTTACGTGAGACTTCCATAGCGGCGTAGGCCTTGTACTAGTTGTTCCCTACGCAGGTTTGGATTTTGCCTGCAGAGAGTAATCCCGAGCGATTTCTCTGGGGGCCGTGTTTAGCAGGTGTTTCCCCACCTATCTTTGTGCATATTCAGGAGTGACGAGCTTTCGCTTTCTTTTTCCCGCTCGTTTTCACCGCGAGGCTGGAAGCGCGAGGGAGGGAAGGAAGGTGCCATTCCCGGGCAACTGGCCGCCTGCTCCCGTTGCGTTGCCGCACCTCCAACGGCAAGCCCCGTGCTGTGAGGCCAGGGCTGGGATGAAGGGAAGAGAGGCGAGGCAGAGACGTGGTTAGGGGCACGACGCAGGATTTGTCGAAGGCAAAAAAAAAAAATAAGCGGAGAGGAGAGAGCGGCAAAGAGCAAGATGAGAAAAAGTAGGTGCAGGAGGAAAGGACGGGCAGGAGAAGGGGCTGAGGACATTGGAGCAGGAGGAGCTGGGAAGGGCAGCGTGTGGAGGCGCGGTCGGGTAACTCACCGGAGGAGGACGCGTCTTTGTTCTTTCGAAGGATGTTACTGGCACCAGTCGGGCTGTAGTTTCCCTCTGGCCCAAGGGAACGAAGCCGCTGGTCCCTCACACGAACTCCTGTCAATGAAGGTGATTTTATTATAATTTTTTAACTGGGTTTGGTCTCACACTCAGGTAAGTCAGATGAGTGAAAGCAACTTCTCCTAACCCCTGTAAAGAGCTGTTTGGTTTTTAGTTAATCTAGAAGTAGTATATTATTATTATTATTATTATTAATTATTATTATTATTATTATTATAATACTACAAGGAAACATGTGGCACTATATTTCACAGTTGATCTAAAACACTTAAATGTATGAGATAACTGACCGGAGTTTTTCAAATGTCTGTGTAAATATTGGTTGACTTCTCGGAGCTAATTGGTGTTGTTCCTGAGGTGGCTGTAAGTGGTGTCTCTTCCGCTGTGTTATCGTCAGCTGCTGGTTTGTGGTCGTGTTTTGTAATAACTTTTTGTAAAGTCCGTCAATACAGTGTTTCCATTCCGAAGCCCGTGTCGGCTGAGTGATCGCAGCCCCGGTCCCCTCGCTGGCCTCTGTGTTTCGTCCTTGCTCGCCCCTCTCCTGCCGCGACGCCTGCAGCACCCTTGCCCGCCACCCAGCTGGTGTTAATTAGCGTTTTCCAGGTAACTCTCAGAACTGATGAACCCCACGAACCGAGCGGGCTCTGCTCAAGTCTGTTACTTTCCCACACTGGGGAGCCAGGTCTGGCAAACGAGGCTGCGCAGCGCTGGGGCTGCCGTGGTCGGTGTCCGGCTTTTGGGGTTCATGTTTTTATGCTTTTCCTCTGCTGCCGCTACGGCTGGAAGCAGATTTTACACAAGAATAACGTCGAGCTCTGGCAGCTGGTCTGTGCCGTGCAGAAATGCGCTGCAGCAGTGGCCGAGGAGCTGCCAGGCTCTGCGGCGGGGTAAAGCCGGGACGGTCCCATGCCGGGAGAAGCACCGGTGTGCGGCTGTGGCGCTGCCTCGGAGCTGGGACATGCCGGACTGACCCTCCGGCACTGACTGCGGGCGAGAAGGGCCCCGGAGCGCTCTGACAAGGGTCCAGCCGATAATGTGTGCGTTCATCTCTCCTACATCACCCAGGAGAGGGTGGCCTGGCCCCCTGGTGTCCCAGCGGAGCTGGAGGGACCTTGGCGCACGGGGCTGGGCTTGCTTTGTGCCCATTGCCTGTCGGAGGGTTTGCGTCGCTGCTTCCTCGCGCACACGTAGCCAAGCTCTTTGTACCGGGGCTGCCAATAAACTGTTCCTGCCAGGCCTGGCCCGCAGGGCAGTGCGCCCTTTTGTCTCGCTGCGCCCAGGCCTCGCGCGTCCCGGGGACGGCAGCGCCGGCTGGCGGGGCTGAACCGGGTGGCCTTGGGGACATGGGGCTGGCGGGGCTGAACTGGGTGGCCCTGGGGATGTGGGGCTGGCAGGGGGCGGCAGCAGGTGCCCCACGATGTCCCAGGAGGGTCCTGCCCTTCCCCGTCAGGTTGGGTTCGTACCCTGTCGTCTCACCCCATGGGGCCATGCCTGGTGTTTGCGGAGGGGACACTGGCACAGCCTCCCCCTGCCCCGAGGCTGGGTCTGGCCCGTCTGGCACCAGCTCCCTGGGCTGCTGCTGGGTCTCTGCACCCAGACGCCATCTGTCCCCCTATCCCCTCTGCCACCTTCTTCCTGGTGACCTGGTCCGCAGCTCTGGAGGCTGCAGCAGATGGGTCCCAAGCCCTGGCTGGTGGAAAAAGCTCTTTGTTTCTCCCACAATCCCATCCTGGAGCTGCCCGGGCTCCTGCTCCCCTCCACCACTGCAAGGAGATGCCTGGGTGATGCTGCATACGGGGTGCTGGGAGGGGACGTATTGCCCTTCTGGGAGGTCCCCCCAGCCCAGTGTCCCCCCAGCTCTTTGCTGCCGGACCCTGGCTGCCCTGGGTTAAGGCAGAGCCTGGCGCAGAGGGACTGTTCCCTCTCCCAGTCTTGCAGCCTGGCCTCCCTGGGGAGCAGCCACCAGAGCCCCCCCAGAGCTCTGACAACGGCCAAGGGGTTGTTCTGGCTTGAGACCAAGTGTGGGATGTGGGCAGGGCACCCTGTGGGGCCTGTGGGTCAGAGACAGCGCAGGGACGTGGCCCTCGTGGCTCCACAGGTCCCTGGCTTCGCTGTGGCGCTGAGACAGGAGGGTGCTGGGGCTCATCGGCCAGCACAAACGGTGCTGGGTGCCCGCAGAGCTGGGCTGCCAGCCCCCGGCTCTGGAGCAACCAGGTGGGATGGAGATCTCCTCTGCGAGGAGAAGGACTTGGGGGGTGCTGGGGGAGGAAAGCTGGCCATGTGCCGGCACAGTGCGCTGGCAGCCCAGAACCCCCCCCGCAGCCTGGGCTGCATCCCCAGCAGCGTGGGCAGCAGGGCGAGGGGGGGGGGATTCTGCCCCTCTGCTCCGCTCGGGGGAGACCCCCCTGCAGTGCTGCCTCCAGCGCTGGGGCCTCAGCACAGGAGAGACACGGAGCTGTTGGAGCGGGGCCAGAGGAGGCCGCGGAGATGCTGGGGGGGCTGGAGCCCCTCTGCTGGGAGGACAGGCTGAGAGAGCTGGGGGGGTTCAGCCTGGAGAAGAGAAGGCTGCGGGGAGACCTTGGAGCCCCTTCCAGTCCCTCAAGGGGCTCCAGGAAAGCTGGGGAGGGACTCTGGATCAGGGAAGGGAGCCGTGGGACGAGGGGGAACGGTTCTAAACTGCAAGAGGGGAGATTGAGATGAGATCCGAGGAGGAAATTCTTGGCTGTGAGGGGGGTGAGCCCCTGGCCCAGGGTGCCCAGAGAAGCTGTGGCTGCCCCATCCCTGGAGGGGTTCAAGGCCAGGTTGGAGGGGGCTTGGAGCAACCTGGGCTGGTGGGAGGGGTCCCTGCCCAGGGCAGGGGGTGGGACTGGGTGGCCTTTAAGGTCCCTTCCCACCCAAACCAGTCTGGGATTCCATGGGACTGCCCCACACAGGGTGGGGTGCAGGGGAGGGAGAGGAGGAGGGGAAAGGGGCGACTGGCGGCAGGGGACAAAGCACCGCGCTGGATCCGGCTGCCCCAGCGCAGGGTGGCTCCGTGCCCCGGCTGCGGCCAGCAGCGAGGCTGAGCACGGCTCCTGGGACGAGCGCGCGGAGAGGCCAGAAATACACCCATACGTACTTTTAAATGTACTTACATATTTCCACGCACACATACGCAGCCTGCAGCCCCGACCACAGGCAGACGGCACTCACACGAAGACCGCGCCAGGGGCCGCATCCCGATCCCGCTCTGGCTGATCACGGTGCCAGTAGTGGGAAATAAATATATATATAATAAATGCACATATATGTGTCTCTCCGTGCAGCCCAGTAGCTGCCCCTGGATCCCAGTTTACCCGGTTGCACAGGGACATCCAAGCCCTGGGGCAGTGCCCCCTCCCCTCATCCCAGAGCTGCTCCCAGTGTCCCCTCCTGATGGGTGTCCCCCGCGCCGGGGGCTGCAGCTCCCTGGGACACCTCGGGAGGGGCCTGGACGGGGGTCCCTAATCCGGGTCCCCGCCTGCCATCGTGTCCCTGGGTGGGTGGGGACGGGCATTGAACCCCCCCCAGGCATGGGTGCCGGTGGGCAGCCCACGCTTCCCACCCTGGCACTGCAGCCATGCCCCCCCAGTTCCGGCATCGCAGCGGTGATGGGATGCGGCCTCGTCCCCATGTCCCCCTCGTCCCTTCCCTTTTTCCGCAATCCAGAGGGTTTCCTGCCCTTCCCTGTGTGTGGTGTCACCGACTTCCCCCCCATTGTCACCCCGTGCCGGGGGTCCCCGAGGTCAGGACGGGGAGCAAGGCCGTGTGCCAGGGGGCTGCTGCCACGCAGGGAATTCTGCCGGGGTGG
>VYZM01002230.1:23255-83671 GCA_013398915.1 Dromas ardeola | reverse complement strand
TTGAGCCATTGACCTCAACTCTTCGAGTGTGACCACCCGGTCAGTTCCTTACCCACCGAGTGATCCATCCATCAAATCTATGTCTCTCCAATTGAGAGACCAGGATGTCATGTGCGACAGTGTCAAACTCTTTGCACAAGTCCAGATAGATGATGTCTGTTGCTCTCCCCTTGTCCACCAACACTGTAACCCTGTCATAGGAGGTCACCACATTTGTCTGGCATGACTTGCCCTTCGTGAAGCCATGTTGGCTGTCACTGATCAACTCCTTATTTTCCATGTGCCTCAGTGTAGTTTCCAGGAGGATCCTTCTCCATGATCTTGCCAGGCACAGAGGTGAGACTGACTGGCCTGTAGTTTCCCAGGTCTTCCTTTTTTCCCTTTTTGAAAATGGGGGTTACATTTCCCCTTTTCCAGTTAGTCGGAACTTCACCAGACTGCCACGAATTTTTAAATGTAATGGAAAGTGGCTTAGCAACTTCATCTGCCAGTTCTCTCAGGACCTACAGATGGATTTTATCAGGTCCCATGGACTTTTGTACCTTCATGTTCCTTAGATGGTCTCATACTTGATATTCACCTACAGTGAGCAGTTCTTCATTCTCATAGCCCCTGCCTTTGCATTCTGCGACTTGGGTGGTGTGGTTAGAGCCCTTGCCGGTGAAGACCGAGGCAAAAAAGTCATTGAGTACCTCAGCCTTCTCCAGATCCTGGGTGATCAGGTCTCCTGTTTCCTTCTGGAGAGGGCTCATATCTTCTCTAGTCTTCCTTTTATCACTGACATACCTATAGGAGTTTTTCTTATTGCCCTTGATGTCCCTGGCCAGATTTAATTCTATCTGGGCTTTAGCTTGCCTAACCTGGTTCCTGGCTGCTCGGACAATTTCTCTGTATTGCTCTGTATTCCTCCCAGGCTACCTGTCCTTGCTTCCACCTTGGTATGCCACGTTTTTGCTTTTGAGTGTGTCCAGGAGCTCCTTCATCCACGCGGGCCTCCTGGCTTTTTTGCCTGACTTCTTTTTTGGGATGCATCGCTCCTGAGCTTGGAGGAGGCGGTCCTTGAATACTAGCCAGCTTCTAACTAACCTTGAATACTAACCCCTCTCTCCTCCAGTGCTTTATCCCATGGTATAAACTGTAAAGACTCAAATGCTGTTTCATAACTGTCCATTCTGTTTGGTTGTTAGCTCGCTTGCTAATACACATTTGGTGCATACCAGCAAGCACATTCTTAGGCAATGCCAGAGACAGCAGGGACTTGTTGAGTACACTCTTGCCAATACAGCCTAATATGCCATTGACCACCTTTTTCAGAAGTGCACACTGCTGACATATGCTGAAATTGTTATTGACCGGGACTCTCAGGTCAGTGTGTGAAATAGCTGCTTTCTGTCCAGTGTCTAGACTGTACTGTTGCATGGGCTTATTCCATCCCAGATGCAGGACTTTGTATTTGCCTTTGTTGAACCTCATGAAGTTTCTATCAGCCCATATTTCCAGACTAGATCTCTGAATAGCAGTTCTCGGCTCCAGTGTATTGACACTCACCACCCTAGTTTGGAGTCATTTGTGAATTTCCTGAGAATGTACTCTGTTCCTATCATTGAAACCACTTATAAAGACATCTAACAGTACCGGCCCCCATATTGACCGTTGAGGGATGGCAGTTGCCCCAAGCCACCAATGGGACTTAGCACCATTGGTGACAACCCTTTGGCCTGGCAGTCCAGACATATTTCCACTCACCTTGAAGTCAGCTTAGCCAGCCTTTATTTTACAAATTTGGCTATAAAGGATATTGTGGCCTGTGTTGAAGGCCTTGCTTAAGTCAAGATACACAACAGCCACTTTTTTCCCCTTATCCATAGATCCATTAATTCCATCATAGAAAACTATCACCTTAGTGAGGAATGCTTCGCCCTTGGTAAATCCATGCTGGCTGTTCGCTATCAATTTTTCATCCTTTGTGTGCTTGGACAGGGCTTCAAAGAGGATTTGTTATATAACCTTCTTAGGGACTCAGGTGAGGCTGACTGGCCTGTAGTTTCCTGGATCCTTCCTCTTCCATTTCCTGAAGATGGATGTGGCATTTCCTGTCTTCCAGTCATCAGGAATCTTCTCTGATTGCCATGACCTTTCAAAAATGAGTGAGGCCTCTCAGTGACAAGAGACAGCTTTCTTAGTACTCGTGGATGCATCCTGTCTCATCCCATTTCCTCAAGTGCTCCCTGACATTATCCTCTTCTACCATGGGTATTGCTTCACTCCCACAGACTCTGCTAGTAGGCTCCTGAGAGGCATCTGGGAGGCCTTAAGACAAGCCTTAGCAGCAAAAATGGAGGCAAAAATGTCATTGAGTACTTTGGCCTTGAAAATCAATCACTTCTGGGCCCCTTTGACTTCCAGGGCTGTCTATCATGAGACCCTGTCAGGCAGATCCCTAAGCAAGCCAAAACCTGCTCTCAAGTCCAGTCTTTTTCTTCTACAATTTGTCCAATTTTCTTCTCTCAGGATTTTAAACTCATTTTCATGGCTGCGGTAACAAAAGCCACTCTAGTTCTTCACATCCTTGACCAGCTTTTCCTGGTTTGTGAAACAAGTCCAGAAGAACGTGTTCCCTAGACCACTTGTCAGTCACCTGGATCAAGAAATTGCCTTCAAAACACTCTAGAAGTCTCCTGAATTGTTTGCACCCATCCATGTTGTTCTTCCAGCAGATATCAGAGTGGTTAAAGTCTCTCGTGAATAACCAGGATGAGCAATTGTAAGGCTTCCTTCAGCTGCCAAAGAAGGTTTCATCTACCTTCTTTTTTTGATCAAGAAGTTTGTAGCAGATACCTACCACAATGTCATCCTCGTAGGTCTAGCCTCTAATCCTTACAAAAAAGTTTTTGACTGACTTGTCATGCATTGCAGTGCAAAGCATTTAGGCATAATTTTGCACAGAGTGTGGCCTGACCTCACCTTCCTGGGCTGTCATTCCTAAATATTCTGTAACCATTCAGTGCAGCCCTCCAGTTGTATGTACTACCCTTTTGCATCTCTGGCATCCCAATGAAATCATAGCTCTGCACCTGTGCATGGACTTTGATCCCTACTGGTTGATTCCCATGCTACAAGTGTTCGCGTTCAGACACTTGAGATGGATCCCTGGTTGTGCTGTTTTCACATGGAAGGTTTCAGAGAGTTTTCCCCATCATGCTATCCCCGCAATGCTTTCTCACCACTCCCTATGCCTTCAGTTCTCTTCAGGTTGTGGTTATCTTCTGTCAACATATCCATTTTTACTGATATCACCTCTCTCAGATCCTTTGTTTCATGAATGTATTTCAAAAGCACAATCTGTCCTCTTTAAAGTTGATTGGTATTGAATTTCCAGCTATCTTGGTGGTCCTTTTGCTTGATAACTGAAATAGTAAAAAGGTGACCACAACATGGCAAAAGATACTCAACTATTACATTTCCATGTATAAGTGCTGACTTTTTGCCTTTCTATTAAATTGACTTTTATTGTGAAACATTCTCCATACTAGATTTGTTGCCAATATATTCTAATGAATGATAATGAAAGGCTGAGGGAATTGGGTCTGTTTAGTCTGGAAAAGAGACGGCTGAGGGGTGACCTAATTAATGTGTACAAATACTTAAAGGGTGGGTGTCAGGAGGATGGGGCCAGGCTCTTTTCAATGGTGCCAGGCAATAGGACAAGAGGTAATGGGTACAAACTTGAGCATAGGAAGTTCCATCTCAACATGAGGAGGAACTTCTTTACTTTGAGGGTGGCAGAGCACTGGAACAGGCTGCCCAGAGAGGTGGTGGAGTCTCCATCTCTGGAGACATTCAAAACCCGCCTGGACACGTTCCTGTGTAACCTGCTCTAGGTGGCCCTGCTCTGGCAGGGGGGTTGGACTAGATGATCTCCAGAGGACCCTTCCAACCCTATGATTCTATGATTCTATGATATATAGACCAATATAGATAATACCACTTCTGCAGGTTAATAAAACATGGAAGCCTTATAATTATTCAAATCTAGTGTTCCACCTAGAGGGTAGAACTAAACAGGAAGCATTTTGTAAATGATAGTACTGATTAGAGAAGTGTGCCAGAGTTTATGGAGAAAATTCACTAGTGGTTTCAGATACCAGGACTGGCTAACAAGAATCTTGGTTTAGCGAAATATGTAAACATGTGCTAACCTTCAATCATGTGAAAAGTCCCCTGTGCTCTGTAGCACTGTGTAGTGTATAATGTTTCCTCGAATTGGAATGTTAAATTACCATACTTCAAGTGAGTAACAGTAGCATTATGTGTCTCTCAGTATTCTACTTCGAGCCTCCCAAAGAAAATGGCTGTGATGTATAAAAAAATTATGATGATTTAGAGATACTTACTCATATTCTTTCCTTTTTATTCTGCATAAAAATGTAAGATAAATTAATACAAATACAATTTTAATGTATTTCTGGATAATTTTTTTATTATTTAGGATGAATCAATTAGACATAGAAGGTTGCAGAGCTCTTCTCTATTTAAATCTGTTGTATACAGATATTAGTAATGGAACACTGCAACCACTGCCAAGGTAAAATAAAATGGAAATACGAAAGAACATGCTAGCCAAAAATTTCTTGGGCATGTCTAGTTACTCACGATGATGTAAGAAGTCTGCAAGTTAGGTATGTTCTTAAAAATTTATTTTTGCCAGAGGGGATTGCGGATAGGTGTATTGTGTGGGCCAAGGCCTTGTGCGACAACTGCAGCAAAACAACTGCCATTCCCGGTTTAGGTGTATCCCTCCATGAGACTCGAAGTCCACTTGGTAGGTAGAATTGCTGCACTAAAAGCTGCCATGAAGGAAACGAGGGACACTTGTCCACGATAGCAGCCATCAGAAAGATGTATATAGATTTGAGGATAGCTGTACATTGTTTCTCTATTCCTATGAGGAAAACTAATGCCTTCCTTTCAAGCAGCCCCACAAAGTCCAGAATCATGTTTTTCTTTGGCATTTGCATAATACAGTTTGACTTTTGTTTTTCTTAGTCTATAATGCCATATCCTCATAAAACTAACATTTGTTTTGGCAAAGTTTTCCATTTAGCGTCTCCAATCTTAGCACTCATCTCTTCATCAGTATTATTTTTATCATAACCTGAGTTTTCTCCATATTGGCTGATATTTTGTCTTTTTAAATTTCCACATATTTATGTTGAAGTTTGGAACAGCTTTTCTATAGCTAATCTCAGCATATGTTATTCTGGTTACCTGAGTATGCTGTTGCCACCAAAAGTCAGAACTGTTCATTTCTTTTGATGCGTAAATAGCACATACAAAAGAAAGAATTTTCCAGGGCAGGTGAAGCTTTCAATGCAATAAAATGTTTAAAACAAAAAGAAAAATTCTCCACTGACAAAATACGTTTTGCAGTTAATTTGTACCTCGCTAATAAGAAATTTCCCCAGTCACACATGATGCTTCTGATTTAAAACCATAAAATACCACTGTTTTTACTGTCAATTTTTGGACAAAAAGCAAAGCTTATTGTTTCTGAGATTATGGGGGTGTACAGAAAGTTGTTGTCCTGTGAAAATTTTGATAGCAGACAAATTTCATAAACATTTTACAAGCCATCTCAAAAGCATTAGCTCACCACAGGTCCTGTGGAATAAGGTAACTAATACAAAGTTCTTAGAGGTGGCAGTGTTGCATCTCATAATACTGCATGTGAATTTTGCTATTGTATATCAGATGTCCGTTATTGGAACAAGGAACAAGTGAAGTGTAGGCTGAGTGTGCTCAAAACTGTGTGCTCATTTTTGGTTCCCTCCTACGGTTCCATACAAGCATTTTGACCTCCGTATTGCACAACACAAATAATCAGCTACAATTTCCCTCTCAAAGGTTCTGTTGCATATGGTATACATGAATATTGGCTATCAGGAATAAATGTCAGAAGGTTAATAAGTTTAAATTAATTGAAAAAACGGTATGACAGAATTCCTGCAGAATTTGGCTGTAACAAAAACCAAGGATTTTTAGTAGCCCGTGTGCTCAAGCCTAAGTTTTAAGAAAGATATCCCTTTAAAAATGGCAGAAGAAGGCATGTGCTAAAATTCATGGGTCATAAAAATGGGTCTTATGACCTGTAAAGAAAATCAGTGTCTCTCCATAAGTATTGGAAATTTTGATCACAGTCTTCATATTGCAATAAGAAAGGCCTCCCTGTGACTTAAGTTGTGCAACCTTGTAGCAACATATACTTTTTAAAGACTCAGAACTACCAGAGTATAAAAACCAATCTCTTAATTTATTATCTATTTTTTCAGATAAGTTTGGGAGTGTACTCTCTCTGAGTTTGATTTTCCTCACTCATTTCTGTGGAATATGCCACTAAAATGCAAAAAGGCTTATGCTTCTACAAAGAAGGATACTTTTATTTCTGTATTTAATATAAATTAAATGTTTTCATTTTTAAAAAAACCACATGCCTTGGTATTCTAATATCTCTTTCTGATACCCATTGTGTGTCTTGGTATTTGTTGCTTCTTTTTTCATGAAATGTAATCTTATATTTAGTTTCTTAATATTTTTCTATGATCCTTTTTTATACAATAACATTCTTTTCCAGCTTCCTATCTCTTTTTTTTTGGTGTTCAGTTCAAGTTAGCATGTTTCCCCACTCTATATTGAAAGTATTAAGTCAGTTCCAAAAACGTATGCCACTCCTTAAGCAGTCAGCTCCTTAGTGGGTGTTCCCATCTTTCTCCAAAATGCCTACTTTTGCTGACTTGCAGAACTGCATGACTATATCCCTACAACTACATGTCTACCACAGCAGTACATCCTAATTCTAGGTTTTGATTTTCTGTGTGCTTTCATTTGTGGCGCTTGTGGCAATTGTTATTTATTCCAGTTAGAAATGTAGTTCAGTAAAATGAATACTTTTCAGTATGTTATAAACCAAAGCTGCAGATGGAAACTTAAGTATATTCAGAGTATAGATTCTTGCTTTTACAGAGGGCTGTTAATTAACATTTTCCACTTATACAGTTTGATTTTAACTAATGGTTAGTACAAAGAAATGTTTTCCAAAAGAACTGATCAAAACCTAACATTGGTTTATTCACTTTTGGATAACTCCCTTTTGTATCTCTTTCAATTTTTCAGATTCTTTTAATAATACTCTTGTAAATAATTATATGGCTTGAGAAGCTCTAACTGTACATTTATGCTTTTAACGTCTTTTGATAGAGTTCTGGTTTTCATTTCCAGCAGGCACTGCTTATAAAATCAATGGCAAAGACAGACCAGCAAACTTACACTGAAAAGTCTATTTGCTTTCAAAGTATGCACACAAAAATCCCAGTTAATTAAAAAAGTATGCTCTTGCAGTTATTTGAGATAACTTTAAAACCATAGTGTTTCTTCTGGTGAAATATATTGTGTGATAGTGCTATTCCCCAGTAATTTGCAATACAAGGAGCAAAGGAAAAAGTACAGCAGAAGAAAGGGACTTTCAAACTTCAGCAAGGAGATAATTCTACTTCATATTGAACATCTTTTCTTTACAGTCATTTTCAGAATACTTTTAACTATGGTATTTTAGGTTCTTTTGATTCTGTAACATACCCTTGTAATAATTTTCTCTCTGTTTTGTTTTTTGTGCAAAGCAGCTTCCCCAATTTACAGTATCTGAGTTTAGCTCACTACAGAAAATTCAGAGACAAAGGTTTACTGTACCTGGGCTCTGGAAAAGGCTGTCACAAGCTCATCTATTTGGACCTTTCCAGTTGCATTCAGGTTTGTAGCTCACGTCTTTCTTTCATTCTGTGAAGAAGAGGATCCTTTATATGACTGGCTGCATCCTGCATTCATGGTATACTGAAGTCAAACAAGCACTGCAGCAGACTTCCAGGGTTTTGAATTACATGACTACAGCTGTTTAAATTTTACTAAGGAATAATAGCACTATAGGTTTGGATCACTTCCAACAAACTGTCAGATCTATAAACAGCTAGTACTTAACTGCATAATGAGAACAAGGCTTGCTTTTTGCAGCCATAGAGAGACTAATTCTATGTCATATTAGTTAGGATTTTAAACCAGGAGCTTTGAAAATGCAGTTTTTACTAAGATATTAAAAAAAAAAATCCACTCTGCACTGGAAAAGTAAGAATTTACATTTGATTTCCTGAGAAGGAAATTAATTAAAAAGTGAACTTTTGCTACTATTTTATAATGGTTTAATATATAAATTGAAGTAGCATTTATGACTGCATTCTAAAAAAAGTTAATGTTTTAGATTATTTTAGCCTTCTACTAAACTTCTAAAGAAAACCAAGGTTTTAGAATCTGGTACTATTTTAGAAACTTTCAAATATATACTGTATCTTGAAACATAGTTCAAAAGCAATACAAAGTGCCAAACTGTAAGTCAATAAAAGTCTGCCAATGTTTTAATGAAGACTCCCACATATATTTCTTTATACACTGAGAAGATTCTCCAAATTACAAAATGCATGTGAGATGATAAATAGATGGAGTCTGAGGCATATATCGATTTAACTTCCCATCTAACAAAAGCTTTTCAGAACCAAGGATGAAGGCAGATAAGGCAACAGTCTTGTTCTGACTGCTCTTTACTGTGCATGTCTGTTTCTTCGTCCTGAGAATCATGCTGAGACTATTGTGCAGTAAGAGTGTGAAATTTGAAATGAGGGCTGAGGTTAGAGGAAAAGTTAAGAACTACCTACCTCTGAGTTACTTTTTCAAAATGCCAGTAATTGGTTATTTTTTCCAAAAGCAACATTCCTGCTTGTTCAGAAGTGCAATCATGAGCTGTAAGGATCTGCCTCGAAAATGCATGGTCGAATAGTAGTCAGAGAAAAGTGATCATCATCGAACTGGGAAAACCACAGTCCTCCCCTTTCCAGAGGAAAGTGGGTTTGCTCGCCAGCGTATTTGAGAGCTCTGAGAGGGATTCCACAGCTTCCCCCATTTTGGGTTTCCCCACGATTCTGGAACAGTGCTTAATGATTGTGACTGAGTACTTAAGTAAACAGTTAAAACCAAAAAGGCTTCAAATTACATCACTGTTGCAGAAAGCATTTTAATAAGATAGAATTCTTTTTTTTCCCCCTCATTGGATGAACTCAAACAAAGGCCACTTCTGTAAGGCTAATGTTTCAGAATTAGTTAGAAAAATGTAGGGAATCTATAGTATAAACCTTTAAATTATGCTAAAAATTGTTCTATAGAACAGAATATATATACTATGGAATATATATTTTTCCTGGTTTTTCAGGTTTCCTGTTTTTCCTTCACTTTAACATTACAGTTTTTTTCATGTGAGTTCTTATATTACCATTACTACTGTAGGATTCGAACGTCTAATTAGAAAGCGCATCTGTAAAATGTGTGACTATGCTAATGATTTTGCAAGTGGCAACTTGAGGACCTGGACATTTAAATAGCTTGTTAAAACACAGGCAGAAAACTGTGAATTAAGCACACGTTTTCTAGTCCATTTTCATAAAACAAGGCAGACTCTCCATTGGCTATTATATTAATACATGGTAATAATACTGGATGAATTGTAGGTGTATATTTTTTTCATAAAATCTCAGTAATTAAGGTTGTGTCTTTATGACATAGGTGGTAAATATTTTCATTAGTGAGTTTCAAGATATTTTCATAAAAATATAGAGATTCTTTTATGTCCTGCTCAAAAGGTGCCCTATTGCACCATTGATATACTCAGAGAATTACCTAGAAAGCATAAGATTTCTTTGTCCTGCTTCTGAAGCTGAACAGTATAGGTGGAAAATTTTCTGCTATTAGACACAAAACCGAAAAGATGGAAGGGTATAAAGCAATTGCATGTCATTTACCGACGTATTAGATTGAGATTACACAACTAGAAGAGTTTGGTGAGAGATATTTTCAATTAAATTAGAAACATGGAGATTTGCAAAGAAATTTAATTTTTATTTTTGGTGCCAACATCTATGGGTGGTTTTCAGACTGGAACTATTTTGGCCCAAAATGCGGTTGAGCGGTCTATCAGTTGCTGTAGTTTACAACAGCTGCGTAAGAGATCACAAGCCACTGGGAAAAATAAATTTGATCCTTTCATTTCTTGACGTCCCGCAGTGTTTGTGGGGATGTCAGAGAAGCTATTGGCAAATGTGTAGCCTTCACCAGTTTTCACCATCTGAGTTCCTCCTGCTTTGGCTTCATTGGGAGAACTCTCATTTTGGCAGCTACTATCAAACTCTGGCCTCTTCAGACGTATCAAGCAGCAAAAAGGGGCCACCACTTGGGGAGAAAAATCTGAGCCATGTTCTTTATTTATTGAAGAAGAGGACTTATTGTTTACATTTCCTGAGTACAAACTCATGTAACAAAAGAACACTTTATTATAAGTTACACATGCACTACTCTATATTTTTAGAAACATGCTAATTCAGGAATATGTTAATGTAAGATTTTTTTTGGACAGTGGAAAATTAAAAGAAAAATAACATGTGGAGGCACGTTACCAATGTAATGTGCAGAACATCTGAAAGGATGTCACAATTTGTTTTATCATTCTTGACAAACACCGAATAATAAAAAAAGAAAGATAGCCTCTTGTGCGCCACAAGAGTACTTCTGCAGTCCTGAACACTGATTTTCAAGTTTCTGCATTCACAGTGCATTGATGATACTAGAATCACAGAATAGTGTTTCTTCAAAATCCTTTCTGCACTGCAGACAGCGTTCTGCCTTGCAGGGTGGATTCCACAAATGCATGCATGCCAAATGTTTGGGGGGGAAAGGAGGAATTTTAAAGCAGTACTGTATGTGTAGCAAATAAGCCAAAACCTCAATAAAAATTCTGTGTATTCCTATTATTTGGAAATAAGAAACTATAAAGAAGATGAAATTAATTTTGATATTCTTACAAGTATTTCATCATTTCACTACATTTAGTTTCTAAATCTATGGGGACAAATCTTTAGCTGTGGTTTGCTACATCTTTGCTTTTATGTAGTTTAATTTCAAATCACAGTTTACTAGTATACAGTTAAAAAAACCAACAATCCAAATCCGTCGTTTAACCACTAGACTGAAGACTCCTCACAGACAAGGAATTATATTTCATATATGATCATTGCATGGACCTCTGATCCTGTACATGCAAGAAAAATAATACATTTACTAAATGATCTTTCTGCGTCAAGCAGGAAAAGTCAGTTTTGCAGAATTTTATAGGATCTAAGACTCATAATAACCTTCAAAGCATCCTCCCTCACAATTGTTTTGAAGAGGGAAGTTTAAGTGGGATTTTACTGATCCAGGGCAAAGAACAGTGTTAAATTCCATATGTATCCTAACATTGATTCTTGGGTCAAGCTGCTCACTCTTGAGGCAATCTATTAAACATTGAAATTCCAAGTGAGTTGAGAAAGCAACTGTTTTACTAAAGTGTGCACAAAATTTCGTATTTCTACACCTTATCTTCAAGAGTGCCTGAAGTTTCATAGATAATTCATAGGGGCTTTAGAAAAGAAATTAATGGTTAAGATTTTGTTGTTCTACGAATAAAGAAAAATAAGACAGATACGTGTGGTGTTGCAGCAGGATCTATATGTTGACTAATTTAGTTGAATCTTATCTGAATGCATGTTTCATATTGAACTTTCTCAACCTGATGCCTGAGAACCATTATTCAGCCATAAGTTGAAAAACAGTTCAAGTGAAAAAAATTTGAAACAATCTGTGCAGGGGTATTATTAGCTGCTTCAGTATAATTGTTTTTGGCTTGCATGGAGGAAAACACTAAATTGCTGCTATTTGTGGAATCAAATGGCTGTGTTAAGCAAACAGTGTTTTTCCAGACAAAGAGATTAAAAGTCCTTTAGACTGCAGTTAACATTATGCAATCATTACTGAATTCCACAAACAGATATGCTACTTCTGTCCCTTAACATTGTTGAGTTTGATCTAATTACCTTAATTTATCTATATAACAATTAGAGAGGGAGAGAGATCTCCAGAGGTGATTCAGACTTTTTCAGGTCTGACCTCTCTTGGGATCTTTCTTGCTCTTTGTTTGCTATACAGAGATCCCAGATTTCGTAATTGTCCAACGTAAATACCTCAGTTATATTCCTAATTTCAGTGGAGTAAACTAAGGCTTTAGCATTTGCAGTCTATTTTTTAAGTCATCATCAATATGATTGGCACTTTCTTGGTTTAACATTTTTCTTACCTGTTTCCCTGATTTGAAAGTCCTCTCAAATGTGGTTCCTCTTCCACAATTACCAGAAAAACCTGTAAGCCTCACAATTATTTATCTTACTGCTCAGTTAAATAACTAACATTTGCATAGTCAGGAGCTTAAGAATAGGCTCCTGAGTCTGCATTTCATTTTTTTCAGTGATATTTTTAAAGTCTTGGCCAAAGCAACAAGTAATGTGATGCAACTAAGATCCCTCATTTAATTTTATTTGCATCTGAATTTTAGGTGCTGAGACACGAGGGATCTTGTATTCCCGCTCTCTGTATCTAGCTGTGATCACCAGCCTAGGTAGGCACTCTTAACAGTTATCAATGAGTTTATGGTTAAAAAAAAATCCCAAGAACAATTGGCAGCAGGCACCATTAAGCTCCATACCTTCCTTTGATTAGCAGTCACGGGAGTGAGTTGTAGTTGGTTACGACTGATGCATGCATTTGAACTGAGTCTTACAAAATCTCTTCCGTTTGAAGAATAAGCATAGCTGAATATGCCAGGTTCTGCACTAGCTCAGCTTTTCAGTGACTGTTCCTTGGGAGCAGAGTTATTCTGTCTCATTATAGCAAATCTGCTCAGCAGTTACAAGGGGAAATCCTACTGTCATAACAGCTAAAGCATACTTAAACTGCTTAACAAACTGTGTCTGATTTTTTAGAATAGTGAAAACCTCAGCCTGCTTTTGAAAAGGCATCATGCTCAGATTGTAATGGACAGTGTTATTACTATGCGTTACAACAAACTGCATGGTGTAACACACCCTCTCTTCTACTGGGAATGGTTTGCTCTTTGTCACACATGGGCCAGGAACAAGACTCAGTTACCAGAAATTCACCTCTCAAACTGAAATTTCTCAGGGGTGATTTCTTTCACTTTAACATACTAAATGACTTGGGGAGTGTTGTAGAAATGTGCTGTCTTCTGTTGTGCTGCTTGAGAGCCCACAATGAGGACGTCTGTTGCAGGGCTAGGTAAACTCTTACTTGGATGAATTGGTCATGCCATGTTAAAGCAATTTGTGTTCCTTGACCAGCAGAGCATGGAGATTTCCCAATACCCCCCTCAGGCAGCTGCTTGCATGATGTACACAATTTAAGCTAATCCCTTTCATACAGACTGGAGGCTTTGGGCTGAGGAAATGAGAGATAGGATTACATTGTCCTACATTACGTAGTGAGTACAAAATCATAGAATTTGGACAATTGAATTTCATATTCTGTCCTGAAAACTAGCACCCATCTTCCCATGCTGACATTTTACCATTTGGTGATCAGTACAGTTGAAAAGAGGTTTGCCTTTGCCATAGTAGCCCTACGCTAGTACTGGTTGTTTTGCAGTCATTTGGGGCAGGCAAATCCGACCTATCCATGCTGATGGGTGAGATCTGCAGTACTGTCTGCAGATCCTCACTGGTGTGTTACCCAGATCAACCAGGTTCCCAAAGTCATGGTGTCCTTTTGTCCAGCAGACGTGTCTCAGTTGAAGGGGGTGTGAGATCCTGGAGTGGACCAACAGGCTCTACATGCTTTGACCAGCTTGTGGTTACAAGATGGTTATCTTTCTGTATAATCCTTTTCTGCAGCCTTCCCTCCTGCCCCCCAAGATTTTGCTTTTTTTCCTTCTTCAGGTCTTTCTTACCGTATAGCTGTTTTCAGAGGAGCCTGATCCAGGGTTACACAGCTGCACCATAATGGACCTGACCTTGAACACTGGGAGCTGACAGAAGGTAGTTCATAGAATCGTAGAATGCTTAGAGTTGGAAGGGACCTTAAAGTTCATCTAGTTCTGACCCCCCTGCCATGGGCAGGGACACCTCCCACTAAACCAGGCTGCTCAAAGCCCCATCCAGCCTGGTCTTGAACACTTCCAGGGATGAGGAATCTACAGCTGCTCTGGGCAACCTGTTCCAGTGTCTCACCACCCTCACAGTAAAGAATTTCTTCCTAATATCTAGTTTAAATCTACCCTCTTTCAGTTTAAAACCATAGTTGATGGGATTTCTATTGCCATGAATTACCTGTAAAACATTTTCTATAGTTATTTTGGTGGCAGGGTTTTAATTTTATTATTTTACAGGCTGTTATAGACTCACTGTAGGAAAAACATTCATGCTACACTTGCTCTGAGCTTAAAACATATTGGACTGTTTGCATCCACAGTGCTAACGGTGCCAGTGCGTGTCAGGAGCCACACCATATTCTGCCTGTCTGGACGTGAGACCTGCACAAACACTTTCAGCCTAAGAACAGATTTGACTGACATGTAGCCAGTTCACCTCTGGTGCGGACACCCCCCTGCACAAGGGAAAAAATGCGAAGAGTGCCACAATCCCTTACAAAGGAGAGACAAGACATTTAACATTCAAATATTTAAAACAATTTATAAAGAATCTGTTTAAAAGGCCGCTCCAGCCTGAAAATAAAGAGCAAGGCAACCTGGCCATAAGTTAAAAGATGAGCCATTATGCCAGAAAAGAAAAGACAGTCTGCCTTGGTTATAACTTTAAGTCAGGTACTCAGTTCATGAAAAAAGATCTCATACGTAAAAAGAACCCAAACATTAACTTTGCAATAAGAAGAAGAGCAAGAAATCCATGTGTTAACCCCCTCAGTCAATGCTGGTGTGGAAGGAGAGCAGGCTTGGCCCTTGGTCCCACTGATAATCAGTTGTGGGGGGCAGTAAAATGTGCTAGAAAGGCTGGAAGCTGCAAGTGCAAGAACTGCACTGCAACCATACTGACGTGTGATGGCTGACTAGCTGCGGCTTAGCTTCTGGATTGCTTTTGTGTCACTCTCTCCTGTCTGCTAATGGTGTCCACTGTCAGACAACACATATACCCTGAGCACAGCGCGTGTTTGACACTGCCGCTCCCCTTGAGCACTGTCACTCAGCAAATCAGGTTTCTGCAGCAGCTGGAGAGGTGGGGCACTGCAAGAATCCCTCCCGCTATACTTTATCTTTTGAAGTTTCCTCCTTTAGATTCTTGTCTCCTAGGCCTTATTTGGCACCCAGGAGAACATGCCAGACTGCTTTTTTTTTGTGGATGTTTTGCAAATGAATTCCTGGTGCAGAGCACAGCTGTAGTCTGAGCTGCACAGAACTATTATATTATACAACTTTAAAACCCTGGGAAATAGTGAGATCTCTACATGTGAATATCAGGGGGGACTATTTAACGGGAAGAAATGGTTCACATCCATGTTGTCTGCAGAATATGGGGCTAAAAGGAGACTGTCCTGTACTTTACACAGGATTTATGTGTCAAAGGAATTGCTTTGTATGCCCAAGAGTGAAGTGACGTCTATTGAATTTGGGCAGTTGAAGAACTGACTCCCTGGAGTGATAAAGGGAATAAACTGAATTGACAGATGCATCTGTCCATTCATACTTTCACTCAATATTGCTCTGTTAGAGTGTGCAGAGCTGGTGATACGGTCCTACATGAAGGATTCTCTAAATGAGCTCCGTGTTATTGTGGTTGCATAGGGTCTTCCTCTGTATCCCCGTATGAATTTAACACACATTTTACTATGGATCTGGGAAAAACAATTAAGATATTTTACCACATTCAAACCTAGCTTCAAAGTAGATGTGAGCACTTGCGATGTGTGAATACCTCATAAGGCTGGGAAAACAAAAGTAGAAGGATGTGACAGTGACATTCACCGCTGCTGCCATAAATGGTGTTGACTGTAGAAATTGTTGTACCTTACTCTTGCTTGCTTAGCAGACACATTTTTGGAACAGATCCTGGATTTGGATTATGTTGTTAAAATTTCAGAATAATATGTGTACCTCATGCATCTGTTTTTCTTTTAATGAGATTAATGCATTCTTGTTTTAGTGGGCATCTGGGTACTATGAATTTAAAGTATTGAAAAGATCTCAAGCCTTTCCTGTATTGTTTTTGTTAGGCTTGCTAAGACATAAATATTTTATTTCTTACTTACTTAGATTTCAGATGGTGGCTTCAGAAATATTGCCGATGGCTGCAGTAGGATTTAAGATTTGCTAATCAACAACATGACAGCTCTTACAGACAGATGTATTCAAGTAAGAAATTGAAAATAAATCTGTACTTCAAGAAACTTTCTGATGTTAGACCTGGATTATTCTCTCAACTGACTTTAAAGAAAGTTATGCAGATAAAATTTCTCTCCTAAAGTGTTTTTTTTAAACTATTATCTAATTATGTTTATAAATCTTGCTTGTTGCAGTCACTTTCAGAAAATGTCGGTTATCTTGTCTTTTTTTGCTACTTGGGTATGGCTGAATTATGGTCTTCCAGTTTGAGAGTTTTTCACTTTCTTCAGTGCTAAAGCAAATACTCTGCTACTGATTTTGCTCATCAAAAAAGAATTTTCAGGCTTCTGCAAAAGTGATTGTCAACTAGACCACTGTCTCGGGTGTCTGCCATACTTTATGTCTCCAGTAACTTCTTTTCCTTGCGTTCCCAAACATAATAGGGAGAATTCCAGTTGTTTATATACCACTATCTAGAAGCTACCATTAAAATGGATTATAACTCTTTGAAATTGTAACATTTGGTATTATATGCAGAATATTTGATGATCTTTTGTTACGTGACAGCATAGGTATATGAATATTTTATTTCACCTTTTTCCCTTAAAAGGCTCTGGTTGAAAAATGCCAACAGATAATGTCAGGTGTCCTTCTTGACTGTCCACATCTTTCTGATACAACTTTTAAAGCTCTTGCTGAATGTAAACTTGCCAAGGTCAGCATCGAAGGTTAGTACAGTAATTCACAAAATTATTTGGATGATGTATTTTTAAAATTCATCCAGATAATTTGAAATAAATAAGAATTTTTTCAACTGATTTCAGTGGGTATTTGGATCAGGCCCTTAATGTATGTCAGATGTGTAACTTACATCTTTATATATTTCAGCAGGGAAGAAGGAAATTACTGCTTTAAGTTTCAAGTTGATGAGTAAATGCTGCCCATACATCAGGCACATTCATATGGCTGGTTGCCAGAGGATTACAGATGCTGCTCTTAAGATGATTTTGCCATTGAAGCATAATTCTTGTACTGGATGTAGCAGACTGCATAAGGTACTATATCACATCCAGATTTCTGTAAACCATTGTAAACGAATTTTAGTAAAGTTAGTTGTACTCTTAATCAGTCCTGTTAACACATCTTTCAGTTTTAAAAATAAATTATTAGAATGTTAATACGTGTATCTTAATATTTAAAAAAATATTTTATGCAAGTAGTTTTTGTTCTTGTGTCATGTGTTCAAAAACCATTAATTATGACTCCAGTTCAAGCAAAAAAATCAACTGTAAATGTAGTATTACTTAATAGCCATAGCATATTTTAGTGCTGGAATGTGGCTATGAGGAAGATGAAAATTATAACCAAAGACAATGCCAGTGCCACAACTCTATTGAAATTTGGATATTGTTTAATTCTGTGAATATTAAAATAATACTTTATAACTATCTAGTAAAATATATGACTAAAATATAAATAAAACTGCCAATTTATTACAATTACCAAGACAACATTGTAATTTATGTTGTAGAGGAAGGATATATTTTACGTGAAGACTGTTTTCCACTTCAGGTGTGTCATGTATCAGTAGAAACAAAGAGAAATGAAAGGGCTTCCAAAGCCGCATGCTTGTTCCCTGTTCTGAGAGACGGTGATGGAGTCAGGGGCGGGAGGGAACAGGGAAGGCAAAAACTCCAAACATTTCAAAATCATCAGACCTATAAAATAATATAAAGAAGCTAGAATTGCTGCTTATCTTAACATTTCTGATGTCATGTGAAATTTTAGGGGTTCTGCTTTGATGTGTAACTAAAGCACTTTTTGTGCCTGTTGATGGTGTATGAAAATGTGATAACGTTGCGTGTAGAAGTGCTGAGAAGTGCTGGAGCAATACCATGACATCATGTTGGTAGTTCAGCTGGGCAGGTGGGGCAGCTGCCTGCATTTTCTGGTTTGACATTTAGAAGGCTGGATTTTCCAGTCTGTTAGCCAGATCTCGGGCTGTGAGTGTGTTTGCACATGTGTCTACTGTCTCTACTGCTAAAGAATTGCAGAATTACCTTAACAAAATACTTTAAGCAGTTGTAAAGCTACTGTAAAACCCTGTAGTTTTTTTAATTTTTTTTTGCAAACACTTGTAAAAGTTTGAGCATTAACAAAGTCATAGATTGTAACACATCTAAACTTAGTAAAGAGTTTCTCTCAACAGATATGAAAATACTAAAGGGGAATTGTTAGTATTTACGTTTCTCTTATTTGGATAGTGTGTTGCTATAGAAGTTCACATTGTGAGTTAGAAACGTTCATGAATTTCTCATGGAAATCAAGGGAATTGCCATACTGGTGGTAGAATCTTAACAGATTTTGAAATGCTTAGCCATCTAAATGCTCTTAATAAGTTTCCTTTTTTTTCATTGACGTTTTATCTTAGTCTAAGAGTCTAAGTTTTTCTAACTTATATGGAAATTTTTTTGAGCAATTAAAGAGGCAGAAAGAGCAAATGAACAATTCAGAAATCTTAAATTACAGGGCATATTTGACTACATGGGAAAAATGAAGAAAATTAACTGACCATGATTATTAGAATTAAGAAATAATAGAATGTGAGTAAAAAGGTGTTTAAAAATGGACACAAGTAATGTGGTGGCTCACACCCTTGGCACTTTTTCCCAGTTTAAGTATGTTACCTTCATGTATGATAAAGCAGTGTGTGGCCTGTGTAGTCAGCTCTCCAACCCTCGCAACTTGGTTGAAAGAATTTCTATCTATCATCTACTGAATTTTTATAATCTTTGTGTATATTATGAGCTAGCAATTAATGTGTGAGACATACAATTGATTAAGTGAAACACTCCAAGAAAGAACTCAGGTTAACTCTTCATGCAGGTGTACAGAACAACTGCTACGTACATATACCACCTATGGCTTTTGCTTCCATGCTAGATCATTTTTTCTTTAAATTATTTCAGTTCCTTAAATTAACAAAGATACTAAAACAAACGTTACTCTGAAACATTTAAACAGGTTCTGATACTCTCTAGATGTTTTCCAAGCTCTGCCTTTTGGGGTGCTCTCACATCTGAGTGCTGGAGGTAATGGAAATTCTCTTAATCTCCAACAGACTTTTTTTCAGAAAGTTCTGGTTTTCAGCAGTTCCAAAGAGCAGCATCTTTCCAATCAAGCCATTAATTATTCTGGCTCCTTTTTGGGTTTAAAAGGCTATTTAAAAAATACCATTATTAATTTCTGCTTATCTACAAAGTAGGCTGCTGAATGCAAATTCTCTATCAACTTGCATGGAGTAGGAAAAATAAATATTATAAATACTGCCTACATTTCTCTTTTAGAATCAGAATAGTATGTGTAAGTCACAGTTTTGTAAACTCAATAAATACTCATGTCGGCACAAACAAAAAGCACTTTATTGTTAACTCTCTTCAATTCCAGTTCCTTAGGTCTTCTGGTTTGGCTATGGGAAGATACAATTTACGGTGCTTACGCAGTAAAATTCAGTTTTCCATGTATGGTCAGTGAGTGCTGGTTTGCAGAACCTCCAATGTCTTCACTTGCTGTGTACCGTTATTTGCGTAGCTGTGGCTGGGTGTGGATACAGCCGTGGGGTCCTGAATTCTGTCGTTGCAGTGAGTTTTGAAGTTCCTGGGAAAGACGTGGGAAATTTGGAGATGGGGAAAAGTCAAGCATCAAACTAATTAAAAAAAATATTTTTTTGTAATAGAGCTCCTTGATTTCATTTGATTGCTGTTCATGGTTTGAAATATTTGTGATGCTTGTGCACTATGAGTGGAATCCTTGGAAGTGCCTATGTAAGCTAGATATCAAAAGTCTAGAGTGCTTATTTTCATAGGTCCCCTGAAAAAAACTTATCAAGGATTATTACAAAAATATATTTGCTATACTACATTTCTATAACAGAAGTGGAAATCTGACATTTTTGGGTTTTTATTAAGTTTAGGTGTCATGAATTGACTTACCTAAATCTATGTTACTGAGAAAATGGGATGCTGGAGCTGAAGCCTTGGGAAATATGTTGTCATTCATATCCATTGGTATCTCTGGAACCAGCATGTCAGGCATGGTATGTGTATGATTAAAGAATGAAGAATGTGTTTACTATTTATCTAGGCTTTCTGAAAAAAAAAAAAAGGCAACAAAACCCCATTCATTTTAAAACCTGCATGGATATGAAGCAATGGTGTTGCGATGTTGCTAAAATGTATTTTAGAAACGTGTATAGCACAGTATTAGCTCATATATAGGCAGTAACCAATAAAAGGTAATTCTTAAGTTAGACCATTCTTACACTTGAAAGAGAGAAACAGAAACTGTCAGAAAGAGGAAGCTGAGCTGCTGTGAAGTTGATCTGAAAATAACGTTTTTTAAGAGGAATTTTTTTGGTCCAGGATGATTGGGCTTGAGGAAAACTTTTAAATTTGTAAAAATTGTGTTTTCCATGAACTAGATTTTATGGTGAAACCCCCTGAATGTTAGCTCTAGTGAGGCACTGCTCTACACTGTGGTCTAGAAAATAATTGCTAGTGAAAGAATTACTAACAAGGTATCTTCGATGTGTCAAGTTGCTAAGACTCTGGAAAACAAAACAGTGAGTGTGAGAGCCAGGTTAAACATTGCAGGCCTCCACATTAGATGTTCTTGGCAGGTCCTGCCTTGTGCGCAGGGTTCAGAGCCAGTTCTGCCGTTTCTTTTACTTTGGGGGCAAACCCTTTTCACTGGACACAGAAATCTAGGAGAAACCTCGTGAAGAAAACTTGCCATAGAGACTACTCACTCAGTCACTGTTCAAACAGAATTCTGACCAAGTTTATTATTTGTATCTACCACAGAAGAGTGGTAGAGTGGAAAAAGTAATTAAAATATGCAAAAGTAACTAAAATGCCTGTATCTTTTATGGAGGCCTGAAAATAATAAAAAAAAGAAAATTTAAATAAAGGGGGTTGGGAAATCCAAGATGACTTCATTTAATGTAATCATTTAAAATATCATAACATTGTATCTGAATGAAATTTATAATGCTTTGAATTACAGTCCCACAACGTTTCAACATAAATGTTTTCTTTCTCCTTGCCTGCCACAGCCAGTCTTTTAAAATGCTGCGTTGCTTCTTACTCTAGTTTTCACATAGCACAGCCTGTGACCTCGGCAATAGGCCAAACTCTTTTGCTTATGCTGCATTTCTAAGGCTTTTCAGCTGCCTCCCTCCCACAAGACAGACAATTAACCCGGAAATTGACCATTCATCATTTTTGTAATGTCTGATCTGATTGCTAGTACTAGCTACAAAACCGTTACGGTTTTTGCTCTTTGCTGCGTTTAAGTATATAACGTTCACACTTGTATAATAAATACATTTTCTAATCTCAAAACATTATTTGATAAAAGGAAATCTAGCAGTCTCATTTGTAACAAGCTACTATTTGTATGCTTTGACTTCATATTACACATTTCATTCGCATCTAAATGAAGTTGCATTAAGATCTCTCTCAATTTAGACGTCGTAAGTATTGCATTAAAAATGTAGCAGAAGGCACAATGTTTCATGTGCAATAACAAACACCACGATGCTGTGCTGACAAAGAAAAATTGCAAGGCTCATATGCTTTCCTGCAGTCTGTGCAGTAGACCTCCATTGCTTTTGCTGTCTTGCTATGTAGTGTGAAAAACGTAGAATGTGCAACACAGATTTGCAGTACAGGAGATTTTTTCCTTTCTGGTTTTTCAAATGACAGCAGAATCATTCTGCCCAACAAAGCAGAGCAGAATTTACTGCATTGACATATTGCAATAAGGATGACATAAGGGAAGGACGGAGGAGTAAAGATCCAGTAGAGTCAGATTTTCTTACAGATTTGTGTCTCAGGTATGACTGACAATCAAAATGGAAGTTTTTTTCACTCTTGGTGCCTTCCTCTTCTGTAGTTACTCTGGTGCCCAATAAGTGAATGTTCCTGTTGCAATATGTCTTTCATTCATTTCATGCATTTGGAAGATACATGTTGTCTCTTAGAATTGTCCCTGACAAGAAATCTTGTTAATAAAAAAAATAAATTACAGCACCCTGTAGACTCACAGTAATTAAAAAATGTAGTGCTAATAAGAAATACATTACAAGTCTTTCTTATGTTTGGAGAAGTTTATTATCCTTGTCCTGAGTCTAGTCATCAACAAAAAGACTGGAAATTGAATAAAAATAATCGTTGCATGTATTCAGATTTTGGTATTATGTAGAAAGTTAAGCATTTTACATAGAGAGAAAATGCCAAGGCAAACTTCAAAACACAAGCTAGAATAAGGCAAATAACTCATCTCATGTTTAAATTGTATGTGTGATTATGTATCTTGCTAAATAAGTCAAAGACCAGTCATTAACAAAACCAATATCATTCAATGAAGAGGATGTCAATTTTATGCATATGAGAAACTGATGGCGTACTGAAGAAGTTACTGTACTTTTCTCATTAGGGCTTTGACTATATTGCTCTTACTCTCATAAAATATATAACATTAACACCCCCCCCAATTGCTTTTTAAATATTAATTTATTCACTCAGTTATTTTAGCATTCATCCTTTTACATTTCAGAATATATTTCCTTCTTTATTCAAAATTGTTTTTTTAAAAATAAATAACACACATTTTTAAGTCCCAATATTTTTTTTAATAGTGGGAATTACATTTGTTCTGGTTTTATCATTCCTAGAGTGCTAGAAACTGGTTTCTTAGAGTTATAAACAACTTTAAAGAGACTTAGATATGAAAAGATTTGCAACTTAATGACAACATTTCTTTTACAAAAACCCAAACTGCAATGACAGAGTAAAGATGTTGAGTTCTTTGAAAAAACTACCTTTATATTCTTTGAGAAAAATCCCTTTTTTTCTAGCTCGCCTCCCATCCCTCATTGTTTTCCCTCACGTTTTGCTCTTCTAAACTCCCTGAAAGAGGGAGTTGTTAAATTGCGAGTTTGCTGAACACGTTCATGAATGCATTCATAATATCACATGTCACTTTAGATATCACTGCAAAGGTATTTACAATATATGCAAGGTGTTTAAGCTTCTATTACAGAGCTGGAAACAGTAGTTTTTAGGGCCAAAACCTATTTGTCTTTCTTATAAAAGCAGACTCAGTGGAAATGCTTCCATGAGTCTGAGAAGCAGGTATAAGCTTTATTCTCATACTCTCCATATTTTTGTTAAAACATCTTGAACTTTTTCTGATGTCTATATGATACAGCTTTGGCAGCTTTGCTCCACGTCCGAGAGTCTGAAAGCGTGCAGCTGCCTGGCTTTCCTCATTTCAGCACAAGCCGCTGATGCATATGGCCTGGACCACCCATCTTCTTGGGACATAAAAAAAAAAATTAAGTATAGAAGTGTGAGGACATTGTCTTAAATCAAGCAGGATTTAGACAGAAAAGAAGTATAGCAAGGAATAATAAAAGGAATTGTTAAAGAAACTTAGTTGACTCCTGAGTTATATAGAGCATCCAGCAACAAAACCAATAGATGCCCTGACACAGAATCAGGGAAGCTTAATATCAGCGGTGAATTACATGCAGTGTAATAATGAGAGAGAAAAAAATAGCCTAAACCATAAAAAATAGGTAAAATACTTAAAAAATGCAAAGAACCCGGATACACTTCTGAGATCAAAGATAAAAAGGAAATATGAAGTATATAGATAAATATTCCTTGTTTCTGCGTTTTCTGCAATGACTGTCATGCATTAAATACTCTCTCATAAAAATCTAAGGCCCTGTTCTCTCTTCTGGCCAAAATGTCTCCTCAAGAATTATATGTGGCATCGAGTCAGTCACAGATATTTTTTTGTGTGCTATGTGTAGTTACTATGTAAAGTTGAAGATAATTTGTAATTGTTGGGAACTCTGGAGTAGCGATTATATTGACATATAAAGTTAGCTCAACTTTCTTCTCTGATATGTTTGTACTTGATGATCTTCAGATCCTGGCTGGTCCTGAAGGCCAGGCTGCAACATTAATATTTACTAATATTTTAATAGCAATTTTCCAAATAGATCACAGAGAAAGAAAAAAAAAAAAAGTGACATTTTGTCTTCCCATAATTGTCTAGAGTAATTTGTTTGCACTCTTCATGGGATTCTGAATCTATGGTGACTTGAATCCACAGCCTGGCTCCACATTTTGGTCTGTTAGAAAATTAGGCCAGTAGGACTGAAGAAGAGCCTTGTAAAGGTTAAGAAGGAAATATTATGAGGTCTGGTAGGTACAACCAGCAACAGACTGCAAATGACTCAGTAGTTGCATTTGATTTCCAAAGGAAAGGATGTGACAAATCACACGCATTCCCAAGGCTGGAAAAAGGAAATGTTAAAATANTAGGAAGTTCCATCTCAACATGAGGAGGAACTTCTTTACTTTGAGGGTGGCAGAGCACTGGAACAAGCTGCCCAGAGAGGAGGTGGAGTCTCCATCTCTGGAGACATTCAAAACCCGCCTGGACGCGTTCCTGTGTAACCTGCTCTAGGGTGGCCCTGCTCTGGCAGGGGGGTTGGACTAGATGATCTCCAGAGGTCCCTTCCAACCCTATGATTCTATGATTCTATGATTCTATGAAAGAAAAAAAAAAAAGTGACATTTTGTCTTCCCATAATTGTCTAGAGTAATTTGTTTGCACTCTTCATGGGATTCTGAATCTATGGTGACTTGAATCCACAGCCTGGCTCCACATTTTGGTCTGTTAGAAAATTAGGCCAGTAGGACTGAAGAAGAGCCTTGTAAAGGTTAAGAAGGAAATATTATGAGGTCTGGTAGGTACAACCAGCAACAGACTGCAAATGACTCAGTAGTTGCATTTGATTTCCAAAGGAAAGGATGTGACAAATCACACGCATTCCCAAGGCTGGAAAAAGGAAATGTTAAAATATATTAAAGTGGGCCCCAAATTCAGATGTTAGCACTCCAGTTTGCTTGGGGGAATAGAGAAAGAGAGAATTTGACCCGGAGACTGAGAAACTTAATTCTGCATAAAAATAGGAAATACTAACACACAGAGTCATTGCAATCGATGCCAGATGTGCTAACACCTTGAGTCCCAATGCAAATAAGGAATTAAAGGTACTTAGCAATGTTGAAAATTGGGCTTGGTATTTTTACAAGACATTTTGTTACAATGGAAGCGCTGTCGTCTGGACTTGGTGTCAAGAAACGTTGGCAACCGTATTTCATAAGTTATCCTCTGGTTTAAATGCAAATGGTGTTAGGTACAGAAATCAAATTTTATGGTATGGATTATACAGTCATACAGGGGACTTTCTGCACTGTGATAGAAAAATGTTCTACAGTTCCTGTAAACAGATCTGACACAACTTTATATTAGCTCAGGTGTTGGAAACATGATAGCTGCATTTGATTAAGAACTTACCCATTTTCCAGAAGGTTTTTGCTATCTGAAACTGAACTTTATTCTGCCACATACGTAATGTTATTAGCGAAGTGATACTGCATGACAGTAGTTAAATTCTTCTCTTCTGGTGTTTGATCAATGAAACCAGTGCCTGACTGTGGGCAATCTGTGCAGAAATCTGAATGTTTCAGAGGATAAACTGTGTCATTTAATGTTAAATGGCTCAGAAATGGAAGGTGGGAGATGCCTCTTAGGAGCTGTCTTCCAAGATTGGAGACACTTTGAGGTCAATCTGTTTGGTTTGGGGTTTGAACAGGAAGTAACATCTGTATATCTCTGGAAGATAAAGATACATTACAGATGCTGACCTTTAAGGTTACGAAGAGATATGTGAACAGAAATATCCAAAGAAGTTGAAAATAGTGTAGCACATGGTTATTGTTAGCGAGAGACGGCACATTCACTGCAGTCTGCAGTTGAAAGGCAGAGACTTGTAGCTTGTGAATGTAAATAATAAAGAGCTGGTCTTCGGTATGCCATAGCCTCAGAGGGCTTTTGTCTCTAGCACCCGTTGGTGCAGTGGATACTCATTTTCTCATCTACAAAAACCTTGGTGAAGTAACAGTAAATGATCTGCAAATGTTTGTAGGCTTTACGTAATAACGTAAACGAAAAAAACCAAAAATGTAAAAACTGCTTGAAAAAAACAGCTGTTGGGGAAGAATAGGAAGTTTCTTTTAAAGTTGTTTTCTAAATGGAAATGGTAATCTACATGATATACGAGAGATGCAGAACAAAGTCTTCCCTTTTTCAATGGCAACAGAAGATTGATCCAAGATACATGGGGTGATTTCTTTATGTTAAAGGAGAAATATATTTTTGGAAACACAGACAGTGGGTGATCCTAGCCTGTGTGCTGCATGGCATGTGTTTTGCTAGCATCTGTTTCCAGGAGTTCCAATGATAATGTGATAGCTCTGACCGTATCTTTCAAAAATGTCTGGAGGCTTCGTGTAGAAGATAAAATTCTCTAGAAATAGATCAGTATCCTGAGTGGGGATCCCTGATGTAATTTATCAGGGAATATCACTGAATAAATCAGGAAGTCTAATAAAACTAGTGATAATTGGCTCCTTTGTATATATGTTAAATAGAAAAATAATAGTTAAAAATTTCATATAGATTAGACTTCCTGTGCAGAACTTGTTTGAAGAGGTTTATTTTTGGAACTTAAAAGTTTCGTAGTTTTTCTATGTGATAGACAGTTCCTAATGACATTCCTTGTCTTCCCTGTCTTCACTTCTCAAATCTGGAATTATTAATGAAACACCTCAAAGGAGACCTTGATTTTCATTGAAAAGAACCCTTGTTATTCTGTGATTCAAAGTCACCCTAATCATATAAAATTATTATAAATTAGCTTTAAAGTCATAGCAGCATTCATTGTCATGTAGCAAAAAAAATCTTTATAATATTCTTTAGTACATTAAAGTGGTGTCACTTTTAAATAAAGAAAAATGCAAGAAGAAATTATGAAATTATTCTATGATTCTGTGTCCATGAGGTCACACATATCACTATCAGTCTCTGCTGTAAGGAATTCAAGTTCTGATGTAACCCCATTTGGGGTTTAAGTACATAATTGGGTTTTTTTTGTCTTGAATAGAAGTGTTCTGGTCAACAAAAATTTGAAATCTGCAGATTTTCATGAAGCTGTTGAAAGTAATGGTCACCACATAACTGCGTCTGCTGAGAAAAATGCAAATTTCTTCGTTTTCATAAGTAGCCAGGATTGGAAATCTCTTTCATTGTTCCATTTTTTGTTTTTATTCAGCCTGTGAGGTTTCAGGAATTTGCAAAATTTGAACTCCAGCCGCACTCTTCCAGCATTATCATTACTGTGTCCACATCTGGATTCCAGATACTATTTACTTGGGCTTATTTTTTCAAGATGATATTTCCTCTCTGTGCAGTGCTGTTCACTGTCTAATTGTAGATAATTTATTAACCATATGGAATAAAATGATAACTTTGTTTTTCAGTAAAGTTGACTATTGATATGAAGCACAGAGGTATTCTGCTGTGACTATCAGAATGCATTTTACAAAATCAACATTTAATCCTCCTTCAGATTAGAGAGTTGAGGATCAGAACATGGTCCTGTTCCTGGTATACAAGCAGAAAAAACACAAAGCATCTTTGAATCCTTTTGCACTTCTAAACCAGAAATTTACCAAAGTTTTCACCTCCCTATTGTCTTGAATATGGGGGTTGTTCCTGCAGCTGTGAGTGTGAATGCTGCATTTCAAGTCTTGTCTTGTACCACAGCGGTAGGCATAAAGCCCTTACCGGTAAGCGAATCACAAAGGCAGCAATTTTAAGATGTTATTTGGTTGTAGAAAATAATGTTTTGTTCATCCAACAAAAAAAAAATTGTGAAAAGTTCTTTCAAACCCAAATTTTGGAGGAGATCTGTAAACGTATTTTGGTTTATGAGGGTCCTGGTCTGTGTCCTGTGGAAGTATTCCACACCATGTGACTTTTCTTCAGTTTCTTTCTTTCTGAACAGCTAGGGAAAAATAATTTTTTGCTTTCTCAATTGAATTATTTCTGCAAAGAATTCTTAACCCTTGTACAAACTTCAAGCAAAAAATCAAAAGATAAACTATATGCGTTCTGCTGAAAAGAATGCCTTAAAGGGTGTTATAATTCTTAGATAGAAGTTTTAATATACAGGCATTGGATATTATTGACCATCTTAACATATAATTGCATGTATTGATTTTTAAGATTAATTTTTCTGGAATTTTTTTAGGGCTTGAGAGCCCTCAGCTGCCATGGAAAAATAAAGAAACTTTCTATGCCAGAATGCAAAAACATCAGAGATACTGGGATTCATGTAAAATTTCACCTCTTTTCTTGGTGTTTCCTGGAAGCCTCTGTATTTCTTCAAATTAAAGATGTCCAAAACTGATCTTATTTTACTCTGTACATCATCATTCATTCTTCATTACACTGTTCTACACTCTCACAAATGATTCCCCTCTTTCATTCCTTTACATTTTTTTTAATCTTTCCATGAATTTTAATGTCTTGAATTCTGCCCTCTGCTTGACTCTGAAATTCACTCCACAAGAGCCTTAATTTCTACTGAATTTTACTGTGCAAATAGCAGTCTAAATTGTTGGTACTATTATTTCTTTCTTGCTCTACAAATCCTTCACCAATTTCTACCTAAAACATACTTTTCCCATTGCTGCTGTGGCCTTTCAGGTCTTGCTTTCTGCTTCCTTAGTCAGTCAGTTGTTGAATGCCATATTTAGATGACTCTAGCAAGCCTGGCTCAATGGAATAGTTGAATTTCTTTTAATCTGTTACACCTGGTTCCTCATGTGCTGCTGATATATTGCTACACATCATTATTTCTTAGTGATACAAAAATATATCTCAATATATGTCTAAAGGTGTATTTCTTACCAGCGTAAATGGTATGATTACTATGACTAAAAATAAAAAAAAAATATTTCAATAAGAAATGCATTTGCATCTTCTCCAGATTCAATAGATGTCTTAGCTGTTTTATGGGAAAAATAGCACAAATTGCACTGTGACATTATTTGAAGAAAACCTTTTAAAATGTCCTACGGAAACATCAAATGCATAATTTATTCATATCTAATGAGGGGACTATTCTGCTAGAAAAGGGACTAAATGTATTTTAAGCTAGATGTTTGAAATATGGATCTCTTATTCTAAACATCTCATCATGCTCACAGCAAGACATCTATTGAATCTCACTAAACTTCACTTTCCCCATTGTTTTTCTTTATAAAATTATTATTATATACAGTGGTTTTGAAATTTAAATATTGGATCTGTGAAATATAAATCTAAATATTGTTCTTAAAAGAAAAAGATTAGGTTAAAACACGTATTATTTAGTGTTCTGATCTTAAACTTCGCCTATGAACTCAGAAATTTCCCAGGGTCAATAATCTTTATAGAGTAATTGGACAGGAAATTCATTAATTTGTAGAAAGGCAACTTAAAAATTGAACTTGCCACAAAAGCAGTTATTTACATTGATGATAAGTTATGAAGTTACACAGTGAGAAAATATTTTCTCCTTTGAATAATCAGCAATTATCATAGAAATATTAATACAGTATTTTAATTTCATTTTAGAATGCTTTTTTTTCTATTTCTGATTTACTGACTCTTGCTTTTTTTAAATTAATGTCAACAATGAGACTTGCCATCCAAATATTTATTAGACTTACACTATCATCACAGCAGTAACTACATACTAAATTCTGATTTATTAGGACTCATTGTCTTGTTTTGGTAAAATCAGTTATTTGGTGTTACTGTAATTCTTTTTATGGGTAAAGCATTGCTCTGGAAACTGGAAAAGTTTCAGCGAGGGTAATAGGGATGATCAGAGGTATGGTGCAATCTCCATAAAAGGAACAGATAAGTAAGCAAGCAACCTGCGGTCTGTGAAGAAGATGCCTGAGGGAATACGACGGAGATCTGTTCAATCGCAAGTGGCATGAAAAGGGTGGATAGGGATCAACTTCTTGCTGTTTCCTTCCATACATAATCTAGTGGGCGTGAAATGAACCTAGTTTGAAAAATTCAGAACGAAGAAAAGGAGATGACTGTTTCCAAAATGTATATTTAAGCTGTGAAATTCCTTACCACAGGTTGCTTGAAGTTTAAATAAATCCTTATGGAGATTTGACAACAGCTTTGTTTTTCAGAGCAATATAAGAAATAAACACTAGTTGGTAACTTTACAGTAGAAAAAAAGAACCATCCATCTTGTTAGGAAGGAGAGAGGATTTGCATCCAAAGAAGAGCACTTTTTTCTGTAGCTGAGAATTGTTCCTAACAATTACAGCAGAAACACTTAAATCATGTTTTTTAATGATAAAAACTTCATGCCCATAAATACTTGCAGATCATAAGGCTGCAGGTACAGGCAATGCCATCATGTAATCCCAGGCTTCAGCTTCTACATTTTTTCCATTATAAAGCTCCACCATCCATCATTTTATAGCCATGTATTGTAAGAATGAGTCAGTTGTTGCTGCACCACAAGGGATGCATCTGGATTGAATCTTGTTACCCAACATACACGTCAGGCCATTAAGATTCGCTTCTTTAGGGATAATTCTGACTCGCCTTTCATGAATGTTCTGTGTAAAGGTCCATGTATTTAACCGAAACAATGACCAAGTATGTACATCTTGTGTATATCACGGAAAGTCATGCAGTGCTAGTGCTGCTGCTCTCAGAGGGGAATATTCACTTCTGCGTTGTGCTACGCTTATGCCTAAGAAGCTATTTCAGTTGTCTCACTACACAGAGTTCAAAAAAAGACTGAAAAAAGAAGTGTTTATGCTTTCCTTGTCTGCATATGAATTGGAACTTTTTGAGGAAGAAAGCACAGCAGGGAGTACACGTAGGAGTTACAGAAGCCATGTTGTCATGGATCTAGGGAGGGCAGGAGGAAAACGAAGGGGTAAGGAAGTGACTTGAAATGAAATGGCAGGTCCTTCTTTGTAAGTTGAATCTAAGGATATTACGGAAAATTTTTAGAGAGTAACCCCACTTCATGCTGCGCATCTTGGTTATCCTTTGATTATATGAAGAATACTTAAATGATGTGGAAAAAAAAAGTATATTAAGAGGGCTTTACTAACACCATTAAGGTAAATTGCCGGAAGTTATAAAATACCAAAAATAATGTTGACTGTACAGTGCTAATTCGTTTACTTGTTCCCATGTATTATAACAATATATAAATGCTTATGTGATCACATACTTTATAAACAGGATCTTTGCTCATTCATAATTCAGATGATGCTCACTTAATGAGCAGCAATTTAGTATTTTATGTTTTCATTGATGCTGTGTGTCCTCAGGCCTTATTTACACAGAATTAAAACTGTGCAAATAAGTTAGAAGATGGTGTTATTTCCTTCATATGGTATTCAATTCTTTGTAGTGTCTAAATGTTTTTCAAACATTTTTTACCTTCACAGTCTCTTCTGTTATTTTCTTTATAGGTCTAGAACTAGGGATACAGAAATGAAGAGAGCAAACAAAGCTCTCTTTGATTTCCTTTGATTGCAAGTATAATTTTAGTGCTATTTGCAAAATAATGTAGGGACAGACTTAAAGTTATGATCAAATTCTGAGCCTAACTTTGAAGGATATTTTAAATATGTATGCAGACAACCTATGCCAGTAAAAACAAGATAATTGTATCTCACAGGCACTGAAATCTTGGCTTCAGCCTGTGCTACATACCCTAGCTGAGAATGCACTGATTAAGTCATCACATCTGAGGCCTAATTCTGAAGGGCGTGCAGTTTCTCCTACACACGGGTAAAAAACACTGAGTTACTGTGTTTAGAATGTTTCTGTATTGCAGGTAACACCCTGTAAAGCTAAGACTGAAATAGGAATGGTACAGAAGTCAAGTTTTATACATTCTGAATTGTCCACTTTGACTAGTCCTAAGTTAAAGTGTTCACATCCTGCTATTTGTAAAATAAAACAAGCCCAAGAAGCACTGCCTTGCTACAGCTATACTGATAGGCAGAAAACATGAAGCTTGAGTGAGGATAAAGACAAAAAGTTCTAAAATTCTTATCTATGAAACAAATTTCAGACTTAATAAGCTGTTTCTTTACATCTGTTTATGTAAGACTTATGAAAATCACGCACAATCACATACTTTTGGATAATCAAAGACCTAACATTTACCAGTGATCACCGTATGTTAGTGCCTGAGTTCCTGTTTTACATGAGGAAAAATAGCTGTGAGTTAAAGGCAATAGTCTGATTACTATGGAATTTTTTTCAGAATGATAAGTACTACATAAGTATTTTCTTTTTTCCCCTATAGAGGTAGAATTTCCATTCCAGTAAATGACAAATTATGCTGGCCTTAGGCCAAGATAAGCAGGCCTGGAAGATCAGACCAGTGACAAATTTAAGGCTTCTCACCATTGTTTTAGGCTGGATATCACAGGAGAGGAGAGATTCTCACTGACGCTAACAGCTTTGCTTGAGCAGCAAAATGTTGTGCGATGCTCACATCATGGCACCATTAGATGAAGAAATACCATTTTAGGTTGATTGGTTCTTGAGTTAACAAATCTACCAGCTCTTCAAGAGAAGGTTTCCGCAAACACAAATTACAGTCTACCTTCTCTATCTCTTTGGAAGCCTAGAAGTGAATATTTTCAGTTTTGAAAAAGATTCAGGTCAAAAGATAAACAAAGTTCCAGAGTGCAAAGGAGAAAAGTATATTTTATGAATCTGTGTGGCCTTTCATAGGACTTTCATTGCAAAGAATAAATGTGCACAGTATGCCAAAGTTATAACTACCCATGAGAAACAAAGTTTTATGGGGGATTCTCTGATGCTATTTAAAATGCACACTTTAAAGTGCATTTTGCCAAATATTTTTGTTCATACAACCACCTGTCAGAGATGCAACTATCAAATGTAAGATGAAAGATAAATGAACACACTGAGTTGGTCAAATTGTCGACATCTTTGTCGGTGACATGAACAGTGGGATTGAGTGCACCCTCAGCAAGTTTGCTGATGACACCAAGCTGTGTGGCGCGGTTGACACACTGGAGGGAAGGGATGCCATCCAGAGGGACCTGGACAGGCTGGAGAGGTGGGCCTGCGAACCTCATGAAGTTCAACCAGGCCAAGTGCAAGGTCCTGCACCTGGGTCACAGCAATCCCAAGAACAAATAGAGGTTGGGTGGAGAATGGCTTGAGCGCAGCCCTGAGGAGAAGGACTTGGGGGTGGTGGTGGACGAGAAGCTCAACATGAGCCATCAATGTGCACTTGCAGCCCAGAAGGCCAACCGCATCCTGGGCTTCATCAAAGGAAGCGTGGCCAGCAGGGCGAGGGAGGTGATTTCCCCCCTCTACTCTGCTCTCGTGAGACCCCATCTGGAGTACTGCATCCAGTTCTGGAATCCTCAACACAAGAAGGACATGGACCTGTTGGAACTGGTCCAGCAGAGGGCCACGAAGATGATCATAGGGCTGGANGACAGGCTGAGAGAGTTGGGGTTGTTCAGCCTGGAAAAGAGAAGGCTCCGAGACCTTATAGCGGCCTTCCAGTACCTAAAGGGGGCCTACAGGAAGGATAGGGAGAGACTCTTTATCAGGGAGAGTAATGATAGGACACGGGGTAATGGCTTCAAAACTGGAAGAGGGTAGATTTAGACTAGATATCAGGAAGAAATTCTTTACTGTGAGGGTGGTGAGGCACTGGAACAGGTTGCCCAGGGAAGTTGTGGATGCCCCATCCCTGGAACTGTTCAAGGCCAGGCTGGATGGGGCTTTGAGCAGCCTGGTCTAGTGGGAGGTGTCCCTGCCCATGGCAGGGGGGCTGGAACTAGATGATCTTTAAGGTCCCTTCCAACCTGAACCATTCTGTGTGATTCTGTGATTCTGTGAAATTGTCCCTTTGTAGGGAAGCGTAGAACTCATGTAGAAACTGGAATGTCTTAAGAATAGCAGTAGTAATAACAATAGTAATAATAATACTGCCTTACACCTTTTTATCACTTGCCATCTGTAGGTCACCAAAATGTTTTGTAAACAGCTCTTGCAATTTCATAATATATGAAGTTATCTCCACTCCATTTTATAAGCTGGGAAATGCCACTGAACAGTTTGGTCTGTTATTTTAAAAAATGATCTGTTTTACAAGGCCTATGAAAAAGCTAATACCTGAGCCACAAAGGTGCTGCAACTGATGTCAGTAGGATCTGCAGGTGCTTATTTGGTCTAAAAATGAAGATAGAAATTGTAGTCAACAGGAATCACGGCAGGAATTAGATGGCTCCTCAGCCACAGTTAACTGGCCTGAGCTCCACAGAGCAAATCAGAACCCAGAACTCCCAAGTGACACTCCTGAGATCCTTACCCATTCCTTTCCAAGAAAATAATGTAATTTATACAGATACAGTTTGTTAATTTTTGCAAAGAATAAGAAAAAAAGTTAATATACACAAAAATGTGTATTTCCAGAGAGTAGAAGAATAAATGTTTTTGGGGCTGGTCCTTTAAGCACAAACCTTTAGGTTCTGGGTTGTGCTCAATTTAAAGAACCCAAATTCAGCATATTTCAATATATACAGTGAAACTTATGTGAATGTTAGTCTAATGAACACATAGTATGATATATAAGCAATGGAAAACAGCCTCTTAATGCATCTCTTCTTTTTCTATTGACATTCACAGCCAACAGCTGAATGACTTCACTCCTAATAATGGGTACCGAGAAAACTGCAGCGCCTGAGGTGGATCAAAAGATTGATGTAAATGTATCATAAACTGAGAAAAATAGAATAGGCATGTAACTTAAAAACGATTGGTTTGTTTGTCGCTCTTTCAGGAGTTCTGCAAGAGCACAAAATACCTGGAACACTGCCACGTCTCTTACTGCCCTCAGCTGACGGATGAAGCTGTGAAAGCGATGGCATTTCACTGCTGCACACTCACATCTGTCAACAGAGCGGGGTGCCCAAAGGTATGTATAAGAAATGGGGCAATAGTTCTGGGATTGCTCGTGCAAAGAAGTACTTAGGATTTCATTCAGAAATTTGACCTGCTGGCATCTGTGTCTTGTCACAATTCTACAATGAACTCAACTAATTCAGAAATCAGAGTTTAAGTTCAACTGACTTTCCATGAGTTTTGAGTTCTGAGACTTGGCTCTTGAGAGTGTTTGGTGTTCTTCTAATGGTTGCAGTTACAAGATAAAGGTGTCCATGCTGGATCAGGTAAAAGTTTTTCTCTCCAGGAGCTGATGTCTTGGGACGAGTGAAGATAGAAGGGCCTTTAGTGATACTTCCTGCAAACACTCTCTCAGCTTCTGTGTTTGGGGTGTTTCCGAAGGATGGTGTCTTTGTTTTAATAACTCTTGGTATTTTCATTCGTGGAAAAAGTTGTTGTAGTGTTGCTTCCATCACCATCAAGTGGGAATATATAAGTTTATTACTACTTTTGGAAAAGTTAATGTTGAACTATCCTTTAAAATTTCATCATATTCATTGGACCAGTTTCCCCGCTTTTTCCCACTGAAGGCCCATGTCCTGTTTCCTTCCACAATAAGTCCGCAACCATTGCTTGTCCCTGCCTTCCTCCCCTCCAACACCCATCTCCATAACCCTTGACTATCCTTTCAGCCCTCCACAGAGCCCTCATGTCCTCTTATTCACTGCAGTGGCTGAACACCTTAGCCTCCTGGCCAACTAGTTTGAGCTGACCCAGACAACTAGTTAGCCAGCCCTAAATTATACGCATTCTGATTGGTTCGTTAGCCTTCCAAAAGTGCATAAGTTTCTCAGCACCTAGGCCAAAACCCACAGGCTGTCTCTCAGATCTGGCAGGCCAAGGAAGTTGCTCTGTGTCTTACAATAGCCCTTGGTTTATATCTTACAGATACCTACTGTACAGCATTAATTATTATATACCTGGGTCTCAGTCTCCTGTATCCTTTGCTTTTAGATAGATATTAAGCTATTTGTCTATAATAACAGTGATAATAGAAGGTGGCATGGAGATCTTCCCAAAGTAGTTGAAGTTAGGTAGTTTTGCAAGCAGACTTCCCTGCCATGCTTTTCACTACACCTTACAGACTAACAGAAAAAAACCCCAACCTCAAAAACCCTATAAAATGGCAGTAGATACATTTAGGCTGGAAAACGGGAGAGTTTCTAATTATCAGAGCAGTGAATTGCGAAACAGCATCCTGGGAAAGGAGACAGGCAAAGTATTATGGAATGTTAGGATGGCTCTTGATAAAGGAATGAACACTGGGTCATTTTCTGTAGTTTTGCAAATGGGAACAAGAAGTAGACTTAGTGACCTAGTAATTCCCTTCCAGTGCTTTGTTCCTAGATGGTATCTTTTCTTTAAACGGTTATAAAGCCAATCTGTTAACTGTTAATACCCTACTATTTTCAGAAAAGAACATCAAGACTCTTTCAAATAAACCTACACACAAGTTTATAAGTCAGTCTTTGACTTGAGTCCAGCTTGCAACTCCATAAAACGAGATGGGTACACCTGTGGCTGTTAAAACTAATGGGTCTTTCAAATCCTTTGGCAATCTCTGGTGCAAATTGACGGGATCCAGCTGCATAGTAAGGAAATATTTTCCACTCAGAGAGAGTTTAAGAATGGTCAGGAGATTAAAATAAGAATGAACCTGTTCCAAAGGATATATATTAATATGTCTGACGGTCGTGTCCTGCTATATTATATAAACAAAAAGAATTTAAACAAAAAACGTAGCAAGAAAACATGGAAAATAATCACTATATAAATACATGTCCATTAAGAATGTTTTGACGTGTGCTATGCAGGTTACTCTAAAATTAGAAGAGCTTATCACTTTAATCATATCTACTGGGGCAAATTAATTGTCTTTGAACAAACTCCACTGCTTCAGTGGGAGTGCAGTGAGCCCCCCGTCACATTTCTATATACCTAGGACAGGTACAAGTCATTTTGCAAATGCTGATACTAAAATATTCAGCGGTGCAGTTCTGAGTCTTACTCGAGCAATTAGCCTGATTCAAGACTAATTCTCATTTCACAGGAAAAAAACGAAGTTGCTGTGGGAAACATATCCTACACGAGAAAATACAGCAAGAACTGAAAATAAATTCCTGGTTAAATGAATGAATCAGCTATTTAAGTACCAAAGTTCTGAAGACACTGTTCAATGGACAATGAATTCTGAAATTCAGTCCTCTAAAATAAATAGGATTCAGTGTATGATGAATGTAGATATCTCTTAAATGTATCTGATACTGATTACTGAGTTCAGTCAGCAACTTTGGTTTATTTCAATAGGAATATTAATCTATTTATTAATATTTTAATCTACTTACTAATCGATTGCAGATATAATATTGAGCATATAGTTAATGAGCAAAGCACAGAATTACCTCTATATTCCAGAAGGACTCTATCATGAGACAGTGTACTAATTTTCTGTTCCACAACCCGAGGTGCCAGCTTCACCTTGCCTACTTGTCCCTTTTAGATTCTCATGAGATTGGCTGTTTAATGCAAGAGAAACTCTCGCCTCTCTTTCCATCATCCCACTCTGCTGATTTTAATCAAGTGTCTTTTAAAGGTCTTTACCATGTCCCCTCTTGATTTTTGGTCCTGACTGACAAGGTAATTAATGTACATAATTTATTCTTGACTGTTTCCACTGAAGTCAGTGGAGTAATTAAGTAGCTTGCATGACTGCTTACGCACCTTAACGACTCTGTCTCATGTGTTTCTCAAATGCAACTTGCAGCATTAATGGCAATGAATATCAGTTTAGAAAAACGGAATTGTGAGGTGAAAGTGAGCAGTTCTACTTCAGAGCTAAAGAAAACCAACTGTATGTTAAAAAGGTCTTGGTGTGAGACACTCATTTGTAATAGAAAACTGAGAGATGCAAAACAAATACAACCAAACTCTAAATGCAGCCTAATAGGTTAGTGAGAACAGTGCAACAGCGGGTGAGGCTAAAGGCTTATATGTGCTACGTGCAAAATTATGAGGTTGGGAAAGTTAAACCATTTAGACTGTGCTGGAATCACAGTTAACTAAGACCCAACATGCTCCTCATATTTACATGATAGTTCCTGTAAAGCCTCTTGCAGATTCAGAATTCTGCTGTGCCAGAAGTTTTACTTCCATGAAGTATTTTAAAACATGGTTTTCCCACAAATCAGACGCTAAAATTGTGCTCTGTGTCTTTTTCTTTTGACTATTCAATAATCTTCTAACTTCTGCATGTCTTGTTGCTCCATTTACAGATGACTGATACCTGTACCCAACACTTGGCTGCAGCTTGCCATTATTTCCACTTCTTGGATGTCTCGGGTTGCGTTCATCTTACTGACGACGCACTGAAATATCCTTGGAAAGGTTGTAAGCACTCCAGATTCTCAAGAACTATACTGTAGAAAAATTACCAAGTAAGAGGATTTTGCCTAATCTTAATTCAGAGGTCGCTGTAAACCCAAAACCATGAGTTTTTTTGTTCATTGGCATCATGGTGCCATGCTAGGTACATGGCTTGAGCCATCTTGCTCCTTTGTCTAGGGGGTGTCCACATTGCTGCCTCAGGATTCCTGTGGCCTGGTGTGGGTATCTACATATTCTACTGTCAGCCAGAAGTGAAGGGAAATAGGGACCCCATCTGTCTTTATGGCAGACAATGTCCTCTCAGGGAAGTTTCTACAGACATGGGATCTCACCCAAGGGCAGATGGGAACATGAAAAAGACACTGGGCCTAACGCTTTCAGCCATCGATCACACCATGTACTTGAGCTCACCCCGAGGGTTTGCGGGAGCCTGTTTCCCAGTGACTGCATGTCAGTATATGGCAGAAGCAGATTTTGACCACTGAAGTGGGCCTGTGCTCAAAATGCAGCATGGCTACAGCAAATGAGTCAAGGTATCATAAGCACAGTTTCATGAAGTACAAGTGAAACATACTTGTTATGTACCTACAATTGTAAAAAACGGGTCATCTACCACAATGTAATCCAGCTTCCCTACTGGTGTAAATTGTCCCAACCTCTTGATTCCCCACGGCATTTAGAAGCCAGTCAGTTCTGGTTGGGTTTAGACATAAGTTTTCAGCTGTGAGTCTCCAAGATGCAGATCTAATGTCCATCACCCTTCCATGGGCATTAAGAGCATCACAGAGCAGGCACCGTACACCCAGAACTGCACAGTGGCCAAACACACCAAAGGGACTGAAATTATTTGGAAAAGAACTAAAGTTTAAGCATGGTAGATATATTGAAGTATATAATTTAATCAAATTTTGTGATTTCAGTAAGAGTAAAAAATATATAATACTATATTATATAGAAAGTATCCACCCTAGGAGAGCTCTAACCCCACTCTGACAGGACCACTGTAGATTGCACACTCTGTGCTAAATCATTCCAGGGTTTAATAGTCACTGTAGAGACCACAAGACCAATGCAGATGCTTAATAACTTCGAAGATATTTCCAGTGTGCTTCATGCTTTCCAGACCCTCCTTGGTTTATTTCCCTCTAGCTGTCTCACCACAAACAATTCTGCTCTCATTACTTTTATTTCTTTACTCCACTCTGACTTGGTTTTCTTAATGTCAGCTCAGAACTTCCATCTTAAAACCTCTACTTGTAATTATTTGTTAGATACAGAAAGTGATTTGAAAGATTGGTATGCAAGGGTACAAATTGAAAAAATTGTTCTAAATGATCTACACTGTTCAGTCTGAAAAAAGATGTTGCAAATGCAATTAATTTCTTCATAACTTTCTGATTTACAGTTTTGCTCATATTAAGCCTCAAGGGGTTTTCTTTTACCCCCGGATTACTGTTGTTGACTTGCTTTTTCTGTGACTTCATATCTCTGTTCAGAGCTCTAAACAGTGTGTCATCCCTTTCGGGCTCTGGTTGCTTATACATCTTCCCGTAGAAGTGAGATGTAGTAGCAACAAAACTTTGGGTTCAGTTCCAATATGTGCTGGGTGAGCCACGATCAAAGAGCTGACCTGACTTCTCAGAAAACTGTTCGCATTATTGTAGCCTTTGCAGGATGACCCTGGATGATGCCTCTGCCTCAGAGTCCCATATGCTATGGGTTCTCCAAATGTCTTGATTAAACCCTTCTGTCTCAGCCAAGGAATTTCCCAACCAGTTATTTTTACTGTAAAGAAAGCCCTGGAGAGTTATAGATCTTTACAAAACAAAAAGCAACCATGAGACACACATCTTGACCCAGTGTTATCTTTGCCCTTTTTGTGGTTTTTAGAACTAGGCAAACTTTGCCAATTTTACTTTCTCGAGCCTGGTTTTCTGGTATGCGATGGTGGATGATTCTTTTTTTTGCCAGCCCCAGGCTCTAACCCTTTGCGCTGTGTGTTCAATGACAGGAAATTCTTAACCCGTGCCATTTGAGTCTGAGATAAAAACTATCAGGTGGATCGATCGTGTAGAACAATTCAGCCCTGAAGATTTTTTGCTTGTTCCTTCAAACCAACAGGTTTGAAGAGCCTCCCTAGACTTAGACAGGCTGCAGAATAGATTGACCACGTCAAGATCAGAGTGGCTTTTCAATGCAGACTCTAAAGTTGTCTTTAGATAGAATGATAGTCAGAAAAAAAAGGAGTTTGCAGTTAGATTCAGATATATTCCATATCCTGTATGTGTCACACATTCGGAAAAAAAAAAATTATTGTAGTTCAAGGCCAATATTGCGAAGGATGATAAAAAACATTTGTTTTCTGCCAATAACTGCATCAAAAGCACAGTAAAATATGGCAGTGATGCTACACTGTTAGTCATCTTGCAGCAGATTTTCAGTAATGACATCAAAAGCAATGACAGTACTGTCACTTGTATGTCACACCAGATTTTTATAGAACTATGTATTTCATTCACAACCTGTATGTTTTTAGTAATGAATGATAAGCAACATATTGTCAGAAAACTGAACAACAGGGATTCATTCTCTGTTTTCAGACCAACTCTTAGAACCTGACTTGGGTTCTTAGATTTTCATAGAATGCAGAGGAAAAGGCTGTTTTCAGGTGTAATTTATGTTTTTCAAGTGTGAAACATACATTTCAGATGCATTTCCTCCCCTGTTTAAGGAGTTGGAAGAGGACATCTGTGTAAAGATCAGATTAACCTGGAGAATTAAACATGCCAGTGGCTTAGGTTCTAACTAAGCAATAGAAGAAATATGTTTTTAGTTTAAAGTTGCCCTACAAAATCTGTAAATCGTATATACTTCGTTTTGACAAAGGAATTCCCCATTATTTATTATTAAAAGCTAACCAGTCCCAGCAGACATCTCTTAATAGACTGAGCCTTGCAAATATTGAGGCATATCTCTTGTATTGTGTCACATTCTTTTTCAAAGTTTTATTTTTACTGTTTCGTTAGATTAAAATAGAAAACATATGGAGCCACAAAGTTCTTCAAGTTTCAGTCCAATGCAGCTTCATAGGAAACAGTTACGACCATATAAATTGTCCATTCTTTCCAGTATCAGGTAGCATTCGAAATTAGATTTGCCAACATACTAGCCTGGTTCCAGGTTTATTAAATGTTAGAAGAAGAAAAGCCTATGGCCTGATATCCTGCTGCATATTTCTGTATCCAGGGGCTAACAACCTTTTAATTAATCCTGTTTCTAAATTCCATAAAGAATCATGGATAACCTACCTGTAGGAGTACATAATACTGGTATAATTGCTTTCTTCTACTAGAGGAACAGAAAGCTAACTAACCACTTTTTAAAATGAGGTTTCTGTACGAAAAGGTTGTATTGGTCATGATTCACTTAGGACTAAGCCTAGAAGAAATAACACACTGGCATCTTCAGAGATACACTTCTCTTCCCTGTAAAACGTTCTCCTTAAACTTGAAAACACAGATACCACTTAAAGTCAGCTGCAGTGCTGGGAAAGGTGTGGCTCCAGTAACATTTCTGGGTGCAAAATGAGGGAAGGAATCTGCCATTGCCTTGGGACGCCCTCGCCAGCCAGCCTTGTGCTCTCACCAAACTGCGTCGCGTCTGTAACAGCTTGGTCCCACCAAAAGCTGTTCTTTGAGAGCAAAATTAAATGCTTCCGTCTTTTTCCTGCACTAATATGAAGCTAGTTACAATTCTTCTAAACTCATGACTACTCTATTAAGTGACTCATCAACAAATACTATTACATTTTTTGTGTTTTAAATGGAAATTATATTAGGTCTTCATAGCTACAATACATTTGACACTTAGAGAACATTCTGATTTTTGCTTTGTTTTTTGTTGTTGTTGTTGCTGCTGCGGTTGTGTTTTCTGATGATTGTTGTTAGTTAGAAAGGAGATTGCAAGAAGTCTGTTTTCTTGAAAAAGCAGAATTTCTTAGATATTATCCAAATATTCACGTCTCAAGGCAGGAAGGACCTGGGAGTCCGACACACTTGTAATTGGAAATGAAGGCAGCCTACATATGATTTGGTAAAGGACTAAGAATAGTTACTCTTAAGTTCTCTCTTGAAGAAGCAACAAAAATACCATAGTTCTGTCTTCTCACTGACTCGCCCTTCAGAAGTGACATGGGGGCTGCTGCAGTGCCATGTTTCAGCCATCGTCTGCACTTGAACTGGATGCCATAAAAAGACACAACTACCGCAGCTGACATAGACCTCAGAATACTTCAGATTTTATGCAGTTTTATCACTTTTTCTAACCTGGAGCACGCTTGCAGGATCCTTTCTGCTTTTCCCATTCCCATCTGCTGCCTGCCTCCACTTCCCTCTTTAATTTCTCCTGCATTTGCACTATAAACAGTCCTCCCATGTTTAAATTTTTCTTTTCCATTACTTGTTACTCTTGATTGTTTTTGGTAACCTCATGTCAAAAAGTCTTTTTCAAAAGCTCTGCTTTTTATTATGATGCACCCAGTCAAACATTTCTGAATTTTGGAATGGCTCGGGATTCAAACAGTGATGCAGAACTGTATTTCCCAGCTACCCCCTCTTAGTAAAAGGGATTGAAACTTTGGGTAAGGATTCAATTATATATTCCAGTGCTGCTCAAGCCACGTGTTTGGGCCAGTATTTTTTGTCTGACTTATACCAAGAGATATTTGCTTTGCCAAAGATGTAATTATTTGCTGAAATGCGTTTATTCATCAATGTGCTTATTTAAGACACTGTACAAATAAATAAGCAGGCTCTATCATAGCACAGTATATCTTAAATAAATGACTTATTTTGCCATGTGTTGATGATTAATGAATGGCTGTTTCTGGCAAACTAATCAACTGTAGCTCCAGGCATGGGACAGCCTAAGTTTCCAAAAAAATAGTAACAGCTCCCCTTATACATCCTTCAGACAGTCGCCATACATTGCAGTTTCCATGAAAAACAGGAATTTGGACTTGGATGAGTTGATTTTTATTTTATAGCTTAGAGCTTATAGCTTATATAAATTGTGCACACATTCCTCAATGGCACAGGCCTCCCTAATATAAAAACAGATACAGCCTTGTCTTCATGTGGTTCATACAGTCTGTCAGTGTTAGATTTTAAAAAAAAATCTCCTGCAGTGGTTGAAAAGGAGCCCTCCTTGCTTCACTGATTTTGTCCCTTTTGCACCCCTCCCCACTTGCCCTTTCCTGCTGTGGCGGTGGAAGCGTTACAGCTGTGCATCTCTGCCTCTTTTGTAACCATCTTCAGCGTTTTCACTTTGGAAGAAAAAACACAACCCCGTAGTAGCGTTACTGGCAAGTAACAGACCGCTTTAATTTGGATATTTTTTTTTGGTATTGTCTAGATGCCATATATTATATCGTTACAGAGCTTAGGAAATTGGCCAGCAGGGAGAAAGGCTACCTTGCTGCGGCTGCGACAGAGCAGATCAGGTTGAATCTCCTGAAGAGGACAGGAGATGTCGAGGGCTGGCTCTTCTCCAAGGAGCACATGAGCAGGCTCAGCCCAGGGGAGCTCCCTGGAGTGGAAGATCCAGCCGTGGGGGGGGCCGGGGGCCTCTGCGCAGCCGGAGCGGGCCAGCAGCCAAGTCACAGGAGTGATGGAAAGAGAGAGACGTTCAAAAGACTGAAAGTGGCGCGTTGAGTTTCTTCAGCTCGGGAAGGCAATGAAAGCTGCTGGACTGATACTGCCTGGAAAGGAGGGAGAGGAGACAGTTGCTCTTCAACCTCCTTTTAGGGTGTCTCACTCAGCACGCCTGATTTTCTCTTATTTCTGTGTCATTCTGCTCTAGTTCAGTCGTTTTGTGTTTTAATACTGCAAAGGGGCAGTGGACACAAAATTCCGAGGGAGGTCAGAGGGGTCATGGGTGTTTTTGGACACCATAAGCCTTTCTCTTCTGGTTCAGCTATCACAGAAGCTGCAAAGCACAGCCTTGGGGCGAGCTCGGGGCCAGTGCAGGGAACAGTAAGGCTCTGTAAGGCTGCCCGCTGCATATTCAATTCAGTTTCAGAAACAACACACTCTATAAAGAGGTGGGTGACAGATGATAACTACAAGTGGGGAGGTCAGCCAAAAAGAAAGCAGAAGGTGTACCAGGAAAAGGTAAAAACACTTGGAGGTGCCCCAGAGACTGTTCAAAGAAAAAGGTAGAGGTAGGGACCCACACAGTTACTGCAGCCTTCCTATATAGCTATGAAAAACCACTCTGGAGACACTGTGATAGCTTTTCATGTAACTGGTTTATTTACCTTGTTTGGTGTTATGTTTTCTTCACAACACAATGCTATTATTCCAATGGCATGGCCTACTCCATCCCAAAGATCTGTGTTTTCGGCTCCCCAGTCCAGACAGACACTGACATACTAGGGCAAGTGCCGATGAGGGCCACCAAGACCTTTAAAGGGCTGGAGCACGTGAGGTGGAAAGAGAGGGTGAGAACTGCGTTGCTCAGTCACACAAAGAGAAGGCTCGGGCTGGAGGAGACCTTACTGCTGCCTGTAACTCTGATCAGAGGATACAGAAAAGAAGACACGGGCAGATGTTCTCAAAGGTGCACTGGTAGGACAAGTGGCACGTGTAAAGTTCTGATTACACACAAGGAAACTATTTTTTAATCAGGAGGCTAGTCAAACGCTTGAACAGGAGCCCAGAGAGGCTGTGCAATCTTCATCCCTAGAGATAGTCAGAGCTCAGCTGGCAAAGCCATGACCCACCTGGTCTAGTTGGATCCATTTACAGCAGGACCAGGAATAAATGATCTCCAGAGGCCCCTTCCAACCTGATTTATTCTATGACTCTGTAACCTAACAAATTATCTTATTTTCTAGTTTCCACGACATCTCTTGTAACATTGATAGCTTCGGTTAAAACAAGGAACTCTTGCTCATTATATTTAGCTTATAATTTTCTTTGCAGAAACAGCCTCTGCAAAAATTTTGTTTTACTCTTGTAATTTTATTTTATTTTTACTCTTGTTGCAGACAAGGTGTCTTGAAATACACAGTCAAGAACATAATGATGCCGACCCTCCTTCCTGGTTTGGTTACGACTGGGATGGTAACATAGTCCCCTTCACCAAAGAACACACATCAGAGCCTGAATAAACAAATTCTTCAAAATGAAAGATGAAGAAATCATGCAACATCTTCCACAGTTCAAGGGTTTTTCAGTAGAGCATGAAAAGAACACTGTATTAGTTTTCTTAAAAGTAATCATACTTTAATAAAAGGTCGTTTGTTGAATTACTAAGGAAGCATTGCAAATCATTCTCACAGGAGCGTATATGCCTTCAAGCAAGACAGCCGCACTGAAACAACATCGCTAACTTTCAGATGTTGATTCAAGCTGTCTTCATCTTTCAATAATGAGAAGTTTCTGTAGTCCCATGCAGAGTAAGCAATAAATAAATCTGCGTGTGTTTGGGGTTCTTGTTTGCCATGAAGGTCCTCTCCAGGACATAAACACTCTGACTCCCCACAGAACTTCACACTTGACACGGCTGCTTCTCATCAAGCACACTGTTCTTGAGCAATGAGGAACAGTGAATAGGTAGTGACTACTGATTCCTTAATAAACAACTAGACGTGCACATTTAAGCACAGTTCTCTACTTCTCAGCAGTCACTTGTGCATCCAGAACCCTAATTCTCATAAAAGCCTCTCAGGCTGCGTTCAAGCCTCTAAGCGAGCTGATGTTTACATTTGCAGATCTGAACTGTGGGCTGGCTGCCAGCTGACGGGGGCAGGAGAATCAAACGGAAAGGAGCACAGATGAGAAAAGTGTTAAAGGATAAATCTTCTCCAGTTACAAGAACGTGTCCTCTCATCAAATGGACAAAAAGAATGAGCACACATGGGATTTGCCATCCAAATCCTAATTACTGATAACCCACTGATCTTTCCATGTCTAGAGGAAAGTAAAAAGTTTCACCTCATTATAGCAGAACAGGACATTACTCATATGTCTTTAGGGAAACTCCCAAAGATTTGTCTTTCTTCAGCTCATTCTTGACCTTTATGTTAAAGTTCTAGCTCGTCTCAACATTTATTAGGTTGGGAAGAATATAATGAGAGTAGCTTTAGTGGTAGCACAGTTTTTCTGATGGCTTATTTAAACTTCTTTAAGCAAATAACTACCAATCCTAATGTTTAATTCCAGCTAGGTTGGGAATATGAATGTCTCAGCTTGCTTACATGGAAGAAATAACATGTTTTCTTACCTGCTCTGCCTTAAATTGCTGACGCAGCAGTTCCAAAAAGCATGACCTTAATCACAGAGGCTGACAGGCGTTGTAGTCCGGGTGAATAATGGAGCCATTAAATGGACTCAATTTTGTGAAATGTCTACTACGCTGTTTTTATTTTCAATGCAGTTATGAATTTAGAGATGCTTCTTTCACTTCGTCTGCAGCAGTGCACAGAAATCATTAATTTCAAAAAATTTTCAGGAAACCTAACCATTACACATTTATTCTTTTTGTATCTTTTAAAAGTAGCATAATAACAGTAAGTAATAACTAGTAATAATGTATTTCTTTTAGTAATAATACTTAGTAATGTTTTATATATTAGTGTTTATATTAAAAATACATATAATTTGCCATACACACCAGTGCCCACCTCATCCAAACAAACAGCACACAACAGCAAACAGAACGTGGAGTTTTAACCACCCTGAATTACAGTAAAATTGCTGCCCTTGACTACTGAAGCCCATTAGCCAGGGGCAATTGCACCTCTTGGGGAATCCCATGGCAAGGAGAAGTTCATTTCGTAATGTACCATTTTGTACATACACACATATACACAACTTAAAACCTGAGCCGACACTCTGAATTCCTCTTTGCTGCTCTCCATCCACTCAGTCATCAGGAATTCTAACTTTTCAGTTTTAAAACACAAATTTCAGTACCTCTTTCGTAAGGTGCCCTATGTATGTACGGAATGGCTTTTAAAAGCTCCATTTACTTTACTGTGTGTTTGTATCATGGTAACACAAAATCCTCCACAAAAATCCTGTATGTCCTCGTGCAGGGCATAGACATTTCCCTCACCTCCCTCCTCTGCCCTTCTGCCTCAAAGAGCTTGCAGCCCTCTCATGCAAGGCTGACAGTAAGTCACTGGAAATATATCAAATAAAGAGATTACAGTTCTTATTTATTAGGCAAATACTTCCATTCTTTGGCAGCTTTTACTTTAGGGAAATGTTCACATGGACTATTATCTGAAGTCCTGTTGGTAGAGAGTTCCTCCTTGAGATCAGCCAGATTCATAGCATTTTTGAGTATTTATTTTAAAAGCTTTCCTTTGCAGACAAACAGTGGTAGATGTAACTAGAGCTCTTATTTCTATCCACAAACAAGTGGTTCAGGATGACACGGAGCAAATTCTGTCATTTGATATAAGTAGTTTAACACATACAGTACCCATTGACAAGGCAGACTCTGCTTAGGGGTTAAACACCAGACAAGAACTAAGTAAGAACTACAGTTCTGAAAGTGGTTTTATCCTATCCACGATGCAAATAATTTGGTTGAAGAAAATTCTCTGCACTTCACATAAACCAGTAGAATTCCCACAGTACTGAGACGTTTAATTTAAAAATATAAAATAGCTTGCAGAGCATGTCATCTTAGAAGTAAACTTCCATAATTTCAAATACCACACATTGAAAATGCTTTCTATTTTTAAATGATGGCTCCAAACTTTTGTTTGAAAGTTACCAGCTTTGAAACTGATGTGGTAAGTGCGTCAAGTTATACAAATTCTGAGTATGTAAGATCTTGTCATTCCTAAAAGGCACTAAAAGTAAACCAGACCTGTTAAGCACCAGCCACTGTCACGGGTAAATCTTGGGTTAAAACGCCCTCATTTTTAATATTGTTTCTCTCTTATATTAAGAATATGCATCAACAAAGTTTCATAGTTTTACAGAATGTTCCTTTACAATTTCTTGATTTAATCTCTTCAGCCAATTTCACCTTTAAGAACTCTTCAGCTTGACAGACTGGATCCAGCTTTGGCTTTTAAGACACACTTTGCCATTTTCTGTGTCAGCCTTAATCCATTTGTCTGTTTCATTCTTTTGATTCATGTGACCTGGAAAAAAGAGTTCTGTTTAGTTTAATTTGACACCCAGTAAACATATCATCTTCACACTGTCTTTTTTTTCAGGCTCCCTGGAAATACTTACAAGACTTTTATTTGGTAGAATTTTTAACAGGGGCTTCTGACGTGTAATTCTTGATACAGTTTTTTTGCATGAATCTCATTTCCCATAATATATTATTACAATAAAGTTATGGCTTTTATTATATAGTACTGTAGTTTTTATTATGGGCTAGGAAATATGTCTAGAAATATGTCTTTTATTACGGGCTAGGAAATATTAAACATTAAACTAAGTAATTTGAAAATTTTTCATCTTTATTGTAAAGATGGAAAAGAGACGTGGGGAAGACCTGATTTTCCAGATGACCAGACATGTTGCTACTATTACTGCCTTCTTATCATGATGGGTTAAAAAAAACCCCACCCTGAGATGTCTGTCGTCTTATATCTTTCACATAAATGTAGTATGCGTGGTCATGCTCTGAAAAGCTCACTGTACAACAAACAAAGGAGAAAGTTCAACTTACCCTCATCTTACAATTAAGAAACTGATGCCAAGAGAGAGTAAGTGACCTTCCAAATCTATACAGAAGATTTATGACCAAATTGGGAATTAAACTGGGATCTTTTAAGTCCCAAATCAGTGCCTTTATCACAAGATCAGCCTTCACTTTGGTTTATCTTTACAAAATATCTTTTATTATTACTTTAGCGTTTGTGTGACTGAGTTCTACGTTTAGAACTAATTTGAGCCTAGAATAGCACGAGGGATGGCAGGGAAGCAGATTCTGAAGAAACTTTGCAAACATGCTCTGCTCTGACCTGTAACACAGCTGAATTTAAATTTTGGCCACGTCAAAACCAGTGGCAAAACTCCAACTAACATCACTGCTTCAGTTTCCACAACTCAAGCCTACGTGCCAGAACTTTTCAATAGCGTTTCAGCACTTTCGTACTTCGAAGTGAGATTAATTTAAGGTTATGGGCCAAACCCACATCAATTCACCAGCAGGCTGAGGTAGTGTTTAGAAGTACGGGATTTTCAGAGGACGGAGTTCTCCCACTGAATGAAGAGGTATTTCAGTGTCCTTTGTTATCAGACTACAACATGCCTTTAAGGATCTACGTCTCTCTACAATTTCTGCACTCCTGATTGCTCCAGACAGCAGCAGTCTTAATCACACTCCGTCTCCGTATCATTCCTACTGTAAGGCAGAATCCACAGTTCTGCTCCACATCTAATTCAATCCATGATGAAGATCACGGAGTCGGACAAATGTGTTGTACGTGAAATCTGTTAAAATCTGAAACTGCGATTCCTCAGAAAGCTTTCCTGAATCATCGATTTGCGATACTATTGTATCAGAGAATACAGAACAGAAATGAAAACAAAAATCTAAGTAAATTTTAAGTAGAGGTAGCCCTTAAAACATTAAATCAGTCTGAATTTTCAACAGGAAATAGCCTCCAGGTGTCAAAAAAAATGAACCAACAAAAGAGCGTAAAGGAAAATTTCAGTTGATCCCTTAACAGAGTTGTAGAGCACTGAAGACAGAGCTTTTTTTCCTAAGGAGAGAGGACACAATAAATGTAGGGCAGAGAGAGATATTTCCAGAAAGTGCACATGGGAGTGCTTGGTCCCAGTTCCTCTCTCTCATGTTTTTGTCACCATGGCTTGTATTGCTGTACAAGGAACAAACACCGAAGCACAGAATCAGCCCTGTAAATGAACAGTTTCATGCAGCTTACACCCTGCTACACTTTTGCTAAAAAGTTAAAGAAGAGTTTTGAAGGAACACAGAAGCAAATTAACAAGAGCTGTTTTAAAGCTCAGTTGTTTTCTGAGCTCTGTTTCTCATTTTGCATTTGCTATGTGAACTTAGAAAAATGTTTTGTTCCTTATGCTTCTTTTGGAGATTTGCCTGTGAAGGGAACGCAGAAAATATCAAACTACCCACAGGAAAGTGAGTGTCAAGTTCCACTCCCCAGGGATGAAGATCTTCAAACTATCTTAAGGTTATTAAGCCTATCGCCAGTAGCAGGTTCAAATCAAGCTTAAGATATTTAAAATAGCTTTGTGTATGAGGCGCTAATCAACCAACAAGGTTTAGTTGGAGAACTTTTGATGACAGTTTGGTCTTAACTGTACTCTCTGCCTGTACTCCGAATGCTGTGGGAATGTAAGTGGATTTTGAGGATGGCTTTGCTAGCATGTTAAATCACAAAAGCCAACAGCCTGCTGGATTGAGAATAAGGAAGAAAAAAAAAAAAAGAGGATTTAATTTCAAAATCCAGCAGTCAAGACAACAGCATGAGCTCAGGGGAAGATGCTCCGTGGCCACCTTTTCAACTTAACGCCCAGGAAAAAGGGCTTTTTTACCATGTGTGGTGTCTGAAGGCAGAGAACCCCTTTGCAGAACTTCACGCAGTCAAGTACTGACTGTTTATTCACTTGCCTCCTGGAGACTGGAGAAGTTAGAGATAGCGCTCTGTTTTCATATCACAAAACGCACGAAGAGGAGCATACTTTAAATGTTTTTCACTGGTATTGTTAGGACTGTGGTATCTCTCAAAAAGGCTGTGAACAGCTTGAGTTAAATGCAAGCTGAAACCAATAAAAATCTGTAGGATAGCATCTCATCTAATGCGTTTTATAGAAGTTGGATGAACTTTCTATTTGACTTGAAGGAAAGTAATCTTTTCCAGATACAACCTGGGTCTTTGTTTGTTTTTTTAAGATATTGCTTAAGGATCAAGGCTTCACAGAGGGACAGTGTTTAGAGGGACACTGTAAAACAAAGCTCTTCCCACTCAATTGTAGTGGCAAAGAGTCAATAAAAATTGCTTCTAGGAAAGAAGGAAAGTTCTGAAGAAGTGCCTTGAGAATAGAGAAAACAGGGAGGGACACGGCAGTGGATAGCGTTACTCCCGCGATCAGAACCGTAATTCTGAATGCAACAGACCCAAGCCAGCTGCCCAGTGGGAGAAGGAGTGCTACGCTTGGGCAGCTGCTAAGTTTCAGAAAAAGCTGAAGTTTCAGCAGACTGACATAATACAAGCTCTTTCAGTTATTTCCCTTTTAAAGGCAAGCTGCTTGCCTCACGTTATTCACTGCCTCTCCAGCTGTGTTTGTATTTAACCCTGGAACTCCAGGCAGCTAAACACGCAGACATTACCTTAAAGTAAACAGTACAGAATTTCTGGTAACAAAAGCAGTTAAACACACCCCTAAAGCCTTGTACACAGTGTGAGAGACTCATGCAGTCAGCTCTCTCCTTGCATGCTGGCTTTGAAGCAATCCTACAGGGTAAGTCCCCAGCACTTTACAGGCCGCTCTCCCAGTACTATTGGATGAGGAGCCATTACGTGAGCAGTGAGAAATAAGTTATTCCTGAAGGTAGGAAACACATGTGTAAATCCCCTATGTTTCAGATGGGAATCCATATCTAACCTCAGGCAAACGTGAAAGTCTTATTATTTGAATGCATGCTGAAGTGAATGGCTGTTGTAAGGAGAAAGGTGCTTCTCACCACGATCTACCTGGAGAATGAAGTAAGTTAAAAGAAACCCAAAAAGTCAGAGATAGGACAATGGTATCAATGTCCATCTTTTCAAGGGAATCTGGTAATTAGACAGGTTGACTCTCTCCAGAGGCACATGAGGAGGAAGGCCATCTAAGGAGTTCCCAGTGATCAAAAGAATACTTAGATGCTGGATCAACCCGTAAGGTAGAGGCAACATCTACCTGGAAACTATCACAGGAGAAAAAGGGTTAGAGAAGACAGGAGATTCCTCTCCATCCCCAGGATAGACATCTGAGGGAAGGCGTAAGTTAACATGAAAGACAGAGCCCTATTACCTGTGTGCATGGTCACCAGAACGTACGGCTCTGAGAGGAGCCACTGTTCAGATGTGGCTCAGCAAATCTGTAGCAAAGCCCTAGTGCTGTAGATGAGGTGGGATTAGTACCAAAAGCTAAAAACCCTGTTAACTGCTGCAACTAGTGTTACACTGGATGAAACAGAGAGTAAGAATGTCTTGACTTGGGAGAAGACAATCATTCCCAACGAGTACATTCTTTGTAAAAGAACATTAAAAATACAAAGAGGTTGGTTTGCCAACTCGAGAAAGTAAGAACAGGGAGACACAATAACCTACAAAGACAAACATCCACAGCCTCTGAGGAGCACCTGTGACACTGTGGGACTTTTACCAAGGAAACTCATTCAAGTGCTGAAACCCAGACGGAGTAAGTGACTGCCAAAATCAAAACACACTTGGCACCAAGCAGATGGATGGCACCATGTCAAAGGTTGCTGCTGGATATGAACTTGGCACTAGAACTGGGGCCAGGGATGGACAAAGATCTGGAATCAGATGAGTCCATGGCACCACTCAGAGACATAAGATTTACATGGTGTAAAGCAATGGGTCATGTTCCTGACAATTGGGTTTGGAAATTGACACCATCAGCTAGAAGGATCCAAAGAAAGTCTGAACAATTGCAAGACTTTTTCCAGCAAGCTTACAGTTGTCAACACACAAGCTGGCAATGGCAGTGGGCGGAAGCGTGCCCACTGGCTGCGTTCATCTAGTCCCCAGATTCATCCACCCACATGCCTCATAACCTTCTTTTGAGTTACTCTGGAGTGGGTGGGAGCAGATGGTCACACCAACTTAGGACAATAGAAAACAGGGCTGAAAGCAGCCTCTGGAGGATGCAGTGTATTTAATCTGACATGCTCGCCTAGCCTGTTCTTCACAATCTGCAGTACTGACACTCCTACAGCCTCGCCAGACAAGTCCTTAATACCAGAAAGTTTATTCTACTATTTAGCTAAGGTTTTTGTACAGTAAGGTCAAATCATAATTTCTAGTCCTATCACCAGTGGACAGAAAACAATTTATTTCTTTCATCTCTGCAGCAATTTCTTATGTACTGGAGAAGTGCATCTCATCTTCCCTCAGTTTTCTTTTGACAAAAATGACACTTTTTTTCCAGTCTTCCCTCATAAATCATGTTTTTAGGCCTCTGATCATGTTTTCCTTACGAGTCTCTACATCCACATCCTTTTTGAAGTACAGTACTCAAAACTGGACACCTTCCAGCAAAGTATTACTAATGCCATGTAAAGCCAAGGGATTATTTTGAGTTGTACAGAACAGTCATGTTCATACACTGTTTATGTTTTGCAACATTATTGTTTCCTGTTTACTGATGTTTTTATTGAACTATTCCTCCTTTTGGGACCACACAGGTAATTATTCCTACCTTCATACTTCGAACTTAAAAGGACTTATTGGAAAAATGACCTAAAAAGCATATAAATCAAGATTATTGAATTTTAACCCTGCCCTTCAAAACGTTTGTAACCCCTCTGGCACGACAGTCTCCTAAGCTCCTTTTCCCCTTGAATATTTGACACTTTTTAGCCTGCAACTCTTCCTCTTCCCATATATAGTTCCAGATATAGTTAGTGGTCCCTACAGGCTTCTTAAATCAGATGATTTAAGAATACAGGCAGATCTGGAGACATGGGGAAGGCGCAGACATTGAGCACCAAGGGCTAAGCAGAATCCTCTCTTCCTACACTCTTTGCCAGGCAAAGGAAAAGAATGCCTTGATATGATCACCATCAGAAATTACTGGAGTTACTCAAGCAATCTCAAACTAGACCATCTCGTGTGAGCTCTCACGGCAAGTGCAGGGCAGCCAAGGGATCAGGGCCAGCCAGCATGTGTTTAGGAAAGGGAGGTCCTGCACAACCAACCTGATCTCTTTCTATGACCATGTGACCCGCCTTCTGGACGCGGAGAAGGCTGTGGACATTGTCTATCTGGACTTTGGTAAGGTCTTTGACATCGTCCCCCACAGCATTCTCCTGGAGAAGCTGGCGAATCATGGCATAGACAAGTGTACTCTTCACTGGGTAAAAAACTGGCTGGATGGCCGTGCCCAGAGAGTTGTGATTAATGGGGTGAAATCTTCTTGGCAGCCAGTCACCAGTGGTGTCCCTCAGGGCTCAGTTTTCGGGCCACTTTTGTTTAATATCTTTATCAATGATCTGGATGAGGGGATTGAGTGCACCCTCAGTAAGTTTGCAGATGACACCAAGCTAGGTGGGAGTGTTGATCTGCTTGAGGGTAGGAAGGCTCTACAGAGGGACCTGGACAGGCTGGATCGATGGGCCAAGGCCAGTTGTATGAAGTTTAATAAGGCCAAGTGCCAGGTCCTGCATTTCGGTCACAACAACCCCNGTGCTGGTGGACAGCCAGCCTAACATGAGCCAGCAGTGTGCCCAGGTGGCCAAGGCGGCCAACAGCATTCTGGCTTGTGTCAGGAATAGCGTGGCCAGCAGGAGTAGGGAAGTGATCGTGCCTCTGTACTCGGCACTGGTGAGGCCTCACCTCGAGTGCTGTGCCCAGTTCTGGGCCCCTCTGTACAAGAGGGACATTGAAGTGCTGGAGCGTGTCCAGAGGAGAGCTACCAAGCTGGTGAGGGGTCTGGAGACCAAGTCGTATGAGGAGAGGCTGAGGGAACTGGGCATGTTTAGTTTGGAGAAGAGGAGGCTGAGGGGAGACCTCATTGCCCTCTACAACTACCTGAAAGGAGGTTGTGGAGAGGTGGGTGTTGGCCTCTTCTCCCAAGTGAATAATGACAGGACCAGAGGAAATGGTCTGAAGTTGCGGCAGGGGAGGTTTAGATTAGGTATGAGGAAGAATTACTTTACTGAAAGAGTGCTCAGGCATTGGAACAGCCTGCCCAGGGAGGTGGTTGACTCACCATCCCTAGAGGTATTTAAGAAACATGTAGATTCAGCACTTCAGGGCATACTCTAGTAGCAGAGATTGTAGGGTTTTGGGTTTTTTGTGTGTGTATGGTTGGACTCGATGATCTCAAAGGTCCTTTCCAACCGTGAAGAATCTATGATTCTAGACAGCTGGAACGGCACTTAGCATGAAAAAAATCTCTTTTTATAACAGATTTCATTATACCATACACACTACTTCTCAGAGTGCCTACTGATGTCAATGGAAACAGATGCCTTATCCTTGCAAATTACTCTGAAGCTCAAACTCCCTGGTACTGCTCTCTAGTTCCTTCCCTTTCTCAGCCAGTGTCCCAGTTTGCAGGAAAGTCCCTTTCTACAAAGGGAAGACACCTTTTCACACTCTCATCACTCTGCCTTTACAGTACTTGCTCCAGGATTTCATCATCTCACTTTGACTAAATCCCGCTCTATTTCTTGGCTACCTTGCAAAACCCTGGATGTGACGGCTTGTGGGATTGTAGTGTACTGGCTTCCTCACTCAGCATGGAAATGGGAGCAAGATGATGATGTACACCATAACTGTGGTAACAGCAGCAGGGAAGGTTTTCCTAGAGCAGGTGACAGACCAGGTGTGTGTTTACCCAAGTCACAGAACTCTACCCCATCTTCCCACTGGAGAGCCTCCTCCCTGACATCTCTTGCAGTATTCCCAGAGGCAAGTAAAGCTTCCTGAAAGCAGCCAGTTCTTGTGTTAACCACATGAGAACAGCCAGTTTCTGAAAATTCAGCTATTTTTAAAGTAACCTTTGAGCTCAGAAGCACAAAAATCTAAACTGCCATGCTCTTGTCACACAGAGGGTTTTTTCCACTTAGCAAACCCCCTCTTCTCCCTCCATCTTATATTCCTTTAGTGGCAGCAGCAGGACAGTTACAGATTCTGTACCTAAAACTTCAAGAGTGGATAATGTTTTCATAATATAGAAGCAGTATTAAATGATTTTTTAATTATTTCAGAATCTACTTGTACAAGGAAAATTCTCAAATATCAACTTTCAGAAGAAGAGATTGTTGAGAACGGGGGGATGACTGCTTGGCCTGCAGAAAGAATACACTGTCCCCATGGGATAAGGTAAAGAGAAGGAGAAGCAGGACGCATGTCCCTTGCCATGCCAAAGGAACACTACTGACTTGCAAAGGAAGGGGAGGCACCGTTTCCAGAAGGGTAAGAAAAGGAGCAAAGCAGATGTTAAAACCAACTACTTAATCTCTCTTCAGGTTTGTTGCTTCTTACTGACCAGTGAAGAAAAGGGAGGAGGGAGCTGCCATAAATCATTGGTTACATTATGTGAGAAAACACTCAGCAAAGCTAAATGCCAGGTATAAAGACAGATGAAGATACATTACTTCAGGCCAGCACTAGTTTAGCTGAATTGTATCCTGCAGAAAATCCATTCCAAGGCCTATTTTTCATTCACCTTATTACAGATCTAAATTGATCATGATACTTTTTTTTTTTTCAATGCTGTAACCTCTTTAAACAACTGAAAATCAGTGGCCGAATGCTGTTGCCTCTGCATAATTCTTGCTGATTTCCATGCCTTTGGAATTTTGTATATTTGATTGATAACTAGAGCTGCTTTCGGCCTCAACTGCCAAGATCAGTTCCATACAGAATGCTGGTTGAAAAATTGCATCTGCTTCCGCGATGACTGTCCTACATAAACTCTGACTGGGTCATGAAACCAGAGAAGCTATTCAGCTGTGTATATCAGCGACACCACTCTTATCTTTAATGTTGCCAGGGTAACATGATGATCGAGTGGCTAGTAGTCCTCACTCACTGGGAGATGGGCTGTTTTACTGCTGAGGCGATCCATTCCATAGAGCTGGAATCTGGGATCCTTCCACAGGTTTCTAGCTTGAGAACTTCCAACCATAGTTTTTTAAAAAAATTTATTTAATAACCACTAGTAAATTTAAATGCTAATTACTGTTCAAGACAGGAAGAGATAAATCTATACATTTCAAGACTACTACTTTATATAAGAAGGATACATATTAAAATTTCATAAATACACTTCTAACATTTCCTGACTTTGAGATGATCATCTTACACGAGTGAGGAAAAGAAGTTTTGTGCACATTTTCTGGGGTTTAAAACCAAAGAAAAACTCAAAGCCTCGCCCAATCTGCTATCCTATCAGGTCACACTGACATAGCACATCCAAAAACAAAGCTGGTGCCTTCAGATACATTACGTTACTGTTTCCTCTTGAGCAAACTGAGTAATTGGTAACAGCAACAACTTCCAGATAGATACCTCTGGAGAGGAGGAGAGAAATACACACCCTGACAATTAATTGTACAACTGTTTTCTAAAGCAGGAAACAGCAAGACTTGGGATTCCCGAGTTCAATTTTAAATGCATTAGAAGAACGCTTCCAGTAATTGCAGGCACCTTTCCTTGTACTCCATCCCTCCATGCTCCAGCTTCTTCTGCTCTTCTCCTAGCTATCTCCCACCCATCATTTCTCAGCCTATCCTGCACTGTTGAACATTCATACAGTACATTTATAAATATGCCATATACCCCTTTTACTTCCCCCTCCCATCCAACAGAGATAGACAGAGAAAACTTTTCATTATATTTTTAATGGACATTCCCTCGCAATTTATTATATGTGACTGCCTAAGCCAACAAAGCAATGGGTCAAATTCAGCCCTGGATTATCTCCTACAAATTCCTTGGAATAATGCTGAGGATGAATTTGGCTCTAAGACTTTTGTTAAAGAAGCAGTTGTTTGCATTCACAACCCATTTACCAAACAAAATGAAAAAGTTACATCCAGTAACATGGGGAGTACAATGGCACAAGCAAACATTTGAACCTGAAACAGATGAAACAAGAAGCAGCCAAGAGCAATAAACTCATAAGGAAACATAGATGCCTTTGACTAAGGCCAGACAGACATTTATTGGAAGCCAAGATTAGTAAGCCTTACCACTTATAGTTACATGATCATCTTTGGAGGCACTCTGTGTTTCTTTTAACTGGATCTCTGAGCTCACATCCACTTTTCTTCCAGATAACTGTAAATAGGCTTTGAGAGAGGCAGGTACCTTGACTGTAATTGAACCTGGTATAAATTTAAATGAAAGCAAGTTAGTTTAACATTGAGATCAAAGCACGAAACAGGCAATTATTTAGCTAACTTGAATCAAATCATCGTTTGTTTGGTGTTTATTTTTTAAGAGCCTTCAGACACAGTAACCTCTTTTCTGTCTTTGAAAGGACAAATGAAGATATCTTCATTTATCATAACCAGAATACTGTATGTCACATGTAGAAAGTGGTGTCACAGTACTTCTTCGGCAGAGATGAAAATTAACATTGACATATACTGCTATCAACAGCTCTTGGCACAGGATCTTATTACAGGAATGATCAAGGGAAGCAAATCTAAGAGAACTCACAAGTATTATGACTTCAGTTTCATCTTCTAGCTGTAAAATTATACTCCTGAGCAAGGACAGGGGATCAGATTTGATGATTAATCCAGCCACTGCATGGCACATTGTGAGAGAACGCTGAGGTGCCACGTACATACTGTGAATGCTACCAATTGTCTTTGCTTTCCTGCTCAGGGCCAGCTGTTCACATCCTGGAACAGATGCAGTCTCAAAAGTGACTAACCAGTTTAGACTACGTATCACTAAAATGTAAACTACTACCAAAATTGCAGCTTCGGTGGCCCGAATAATTCTACCCTTGAGATTAAAAACAGAAATTCTGTCTTCTGCTTCCCCTAAATATGTGCTTCTACAGATCAGACTGACAGCAGATGCTGGGCCCCCAACCTGCCTGTGTTAGTCATATTTGGAATTACTCAGTCACAATGTTTGGAAGCTGCGTCCTACACATTAAAACAAAACTGACCAAAATTCAGAATATGCTTTCTGTATATGTACTCCTTAGTTTTTGTCCAATTCCAACATTCACTTTAGAAAAATACAAAAAAGTTTCTTTAAATACACCCCAAAAGCTGAAGCACAGCACGATAAGGGAACTGATATTATAACAACCAAGTAGCAGTCAGAAAGCAATCCTGGCTTTGCAATTTAAATTCAGCAGAATCACATGCCTGTGACAGTCCTGATAAACAAAAACCTGTCAGTATAATTTAAGCCTAAATTTTGCTGGATACACAAAAGCCTTAGAGTAAGAAAGGGAAAAGGTCTTCATCTTTGGGTCCTCCTTGGAGAATTGCTCAGTAATGGGACTCAAAATCCAACACACATGCAGCTAATTTATCACAAATGGGACATTTTCTACGCTGCAGCTGTCAGCGGTTTCTCTGAATTTATGGAGTAAACGAAAACAGAACTTCATCAACTTTGCCTTTACTAAACTGTGCTGCCAGAAGAGATGTCAGGCAATGTTTTGAAAATAACATTAATTAGATTTTATGAAACACATTCCTCTTTGCTACTAATTCAAAGAGATGTAACTTAGTATTAAGTGATTCAAAAGGTAACTAGGAAATAATATAAAAATCAATTTATTTGCACCAATGGAACCAGAACAGCTTGCACAGAAAGTCACACAAGTGATTTCAATGCGTTTCTTTCATTATTCCCCTTCTGAGTAATTGCTAGGTTTTAATAGGGCACAGGCATTGTCTCACAGACAACAAGAGAAGGGTACCAAATACCATGTTCATTTAAACCACCTAAAGCGTCTGACAT
>VYZM01002230.1:5509-23229 GCA_013398915.1 Dromas ardeola | reverse complement strand
CAACTAGGACTACAAGATATATTCAGGGCTTTGTTATTTGCCATTCAGAAGATATGGTATTGTAAAACTATGAATCCAACTTTAGGAGTGGGTTTTTAATTAAGAAATTAAATTATAGTGAGAAATCAGGAGAAAAAAGGAAGAATGGTCGAGTAAGGCCCTCACATCTGTGTTTTTCTGCCTTCCAATTTCAATAATGGGAGATTTCACCAGAAGAAGGCAGGAAAAAGAAACGTAAGCATGTGGTGGTTGTCACTCTGCACATACATCCATCCATCAGACCATGGAGTAAACTGTGCTCAAGACAAAGTGAACATCGTAATCCATGTCAACTCTGCAGAATTCTGCTGGGTAGATTGCCAGGAAAAAGACAAAGTATTGAAAAATAAAATAAAAAGTAATCTGTAATCCATTTTAAGTATCATTGCCCCTTACAGAGTTTACTGTATGATAAGTATTTATACACATTCTGTAATAATGAGGTAAAAAAGAATGTAGATAGCCAACAATCACAAACTCGTTTTTTCCAGACAGATAAACAAAAAAACCTCTTACCTCCTTTTCTTTTACATCATAAGCTGCCACAAAAAAATATTTGGTTTAGTTTGCTAACCTTTCTGGGATTTCAGGTCCACTTTTCTTAATTGACTGACATAAACATCTATTGCCCCATGATGCGTAGAAGCTTTTAGACTTCCATCTGATGAATCTGAAAAAAAAAAAAAAGAAAAGAAAAGAACTTGTGTATCATTCACTCTCTAAATAAAAATTTGCTAGAATCTTTCTTTGTACTTTGAACTGATTTTGTCGATCCTTCTGTGTTTGAGAAGTACCTTCCATTCATTTACTGAATATCAGCCTTCTCTTAGAAAACCAGGTTTCTGAACAAAACTTCTCTCTCCAGTCCAGAATTGCAGCACACACGGGTCCCAAGGCCACAGCAGCTGTTGGAGGACTTGTAGCATCTACAAGGCCCCAACAACATTCCCCTCTTTCTACAAAGATGGATTCGTCTTTGCGTGAAGATCAAACACAAAATCTGAACACTCAGATCTATTTTAGTTTCCAGAAGAGTTCATTTGCTCAGACTCTGCACAGGGAGAACTTTACCCAGGAAGGCTGCCCCATGAAAACAACAAGCAATTGTGCACTGTAACGTCCATGTAACAACACAGAAGAACCATGTTATCAGACTTCGTAAAGTCTCATTGACTACATCTGAATTTTAAATAAATGTTTGAGATAGCTATTGCACATTAATATACATATTAAAGTGCACATTCGTTCTTTGCCCTGGAATAGAGACACCTACATTTTTTTCTATACCTTATTAGCTGAAATTTATGTTAACAAAACTTTCTGAAGAAATCTTTTTACAAATAGAAAGCCTTTAAGAAGCCTTAATTGTACATGTGATAGGTAGTCTTTAATTACTTGCAATGTATTCCAGTTTTAAATACACATATTTCCACAATATTACAGTGAAGTCCTGAAGAGCTAACATTTGAACTACTGAAGAGACCTGTAGCTGATAAAGTTTGCAAAGATATTATGAAGTGACTGACTCTAGAGAAGCATTGAAGAGTTACATATGTACATGAGCCAAAGGCAGTTGGTGAAACAGCTTTTTAGATACTGCTAGAAATGAAAGTATTGGCAAGAAATCTTGAAATGCTGATAGAGGCTGTTTTTCTTAGTTTCTGGATGTGCATAGAAAAGAAACACAATCAAACTTTCAGAACTAGCTAAAATAACAAAGTGAAACCTGAACAAAACTTCCCATTTTAAAATGTAAACTCGTTAATGAGAGAATGAAGTTGATTAATAATAACAACAAGGATGTCTAGCATTAATGCCTCAAGCTTGCCATACAGTTTTAAGTCTAAATACACCTATCTGGAACTTTTCTGATGCCAGATCTCAACGACAGATGTGGAAGATCAGTGTACTACATACAAAAGTAGAAACATAGAAAGGGATTATTATCCCACAGCTAAAATTGATTTCTTTGGATGGGAAAGTAATTAAAAAAAAAAAGTAGACAATGCATATTTAGTCAGCTGAGAACCTGAGACTGTCTTTGACTAAAGAAGAAAACAGTCACAACTAGAACTGGATGGGACTGTTTTCCCCATCTCAGTAGAGTGTGTTAAAAAAGTTTTGTTTCAAATCTGAAGGCAAAAAAATCAACTCTTCGTTAACTGAAATTAATGAACTGGGAAAAAAGTTTTGCTTGTGTAAATCACAATGAACCGTTTTATTGATAACTTTTAAAAATATTTGTAAGTTTGAAAATGAAAGTAGTTGAAACAAAAAAAAGTTAAATGAATCAATCTTTTTTAATGAAAATTTTTTGTAGTGATAAATCAACATTTTCATGTAAAAGCTACTTTTGCAGATATTTCAAATCAAATTTAGTAGCAGCCAATCACTGAGACTCCACATAACCTTGACAGAGATTTTGTCAGCAACAGATACAGAAAATATCTAGCCTCTGACTGTTCTCCTCTAAACAAAACATGCAATTAGTTCCTTTATCTGCACTATGAAGGAAGGAGTCTCCTGTGTTAGGACAGCAACCATCTCCAGGGAGAACAACTGCTACCAGTCTGTGCAACACCACCAGCTGATGGTACTTTAGAGGGACAAACGTTTATTCAGTAAATCCTTTCTCTTCCCACTCTTCAAATGCAAAACCAGCTCTTGTGAGATTCTTCACAGGGAAGATACCTTTCGCAAATCTTTTAGCCCCACTTCAAGACTGAACAGAGAGCTCCTTTCTAGATTTTAAATTATATACGTATATGCATAAAAAAAAGAATTCTAATTTCCTGAAAGTGACTGTATTCTGTTCATAGATGACATAAACAGAATAAAGGATGCAGGAAGCAGGCAGTGGGCATAGGTTCACCAAGGAACAGATTTATCTTGAAAGTAAAAAACCCAAACCCAAACCAACCCAAAAAACAGCTTGAGGGAAAGCAGAACACTGTTTTGGGAGGATGACTTGCCAGATTTTGACTCCCAGAGTACACTACTCAACAGAAGTTTCTTATGGCAAAAGAAAACGCAGCAAGTTTAAAAACACTCAGAACATCAGCAGCATTAACCAAACACTAAAGCTGACAGTACAATACCTGTTTAGCTTTGATCTATGGAAATAACACAAAATATATTTTATGGAAATAACTTAAATATGATTAATAGGAAGAATTTTATGGATATGATATTCAATACAAATGCTTAGATACAAATAAGAATTCCAAGAGACTTAAAGTTGCTCATCACTTCTGCAAAGTCTATTAAAGATGCTGTTTCAGTTTTGTCTCTAACTCTAAACAAATGAGAAGGGGGGGAAAAAAAAAGGTTAAATGGATTAAAAAGAGCAAAGATGAGGTTATGTAACAAAAAGGCCAAATATAAGTAAATAAACAAATATTTCGACAAGAAAAATTACCCTACATTAAGTAACACAATCTGGTAGGACAAAATACATAACTGAAATAATAATGGAGACAATACATATTTTACAGTTACGACAGACCAAAACTAAGGCAATTTCATTTTAAATATACACTCAGTGTTAGCTGACATCAATGGAGTAACTGAAAGTAAAAGCAAGAAAAAAGTGCATCGTTTGAATTGAGAGTTTGCTAAGGATGGACAACTAAAGGGGAAATAAAAGGATGAACCTTCTACTGGAAAGAGAACAGATGGCCACTCTTGAACAACTTCAGCTATTTAACAATTTACTAGTATAGGAAAAAAAAAAGGCAAAAAAGCTACAAAGCAAGATGTCCTTGACACAGTTTTTGTTAAGCTTTATGAAAAATAAGTTTTTCCACCACAGACACCAGCTACATTAGCTTTTATAACTCAAAAGAAGAATTCTGACTCTAGTCCCAAATAGGCGAACATGTATGTGCACAGGATCAAATACAAGCAGTATGTTCTAACAAAGATACTAATTCTCCTTAGTGAAGAAAATCAAAATAAGTTACAAAGACTGATATATGAAGTAAGTAGTATGCTGAAACTAGATTAAATGGCACATAAGTAATGTCCAGAATTCATTTCTCATGGAATAACATTAAAAATAATCTTGTAGAACAAACAAAAGTTGGTGGTTTCTTTTTTCCAAAACAGTCCGTTATTTGCACGTAGCCAGTACAGCTCGAAAAATGAGACATAAGTCACACAACTTGAGAAAGACTATACAATTAAAGATTACTGAAAGGCGGACAAAAGTGACAAAACTTAAATATCATTCGCAACATTTATTATCTCTTCTTCCTTCATTTTATAAAGCCAAGTACTGAAGACAGGAATAAACACAAGTGATCTTTGCTTCATCTAAGCAAAATATATTTACTTTTCCTAATAGCATATAACGACTGACCTTGCTCATGTTAAAATCAGTTACAAAATCTGATTTCAATAGGAAAGCACAAAATTTTTATTATCATTTTGTTAAAGATACAAGAAAGGATAAGATTCCAAAATATCTGAAGTGTGAGGAAGATTTAATTACTACTATCTGGCTATTTAGCATTGTATTTTGATAAAGACTGGTCAATTTTCTTGCTTTAGTTCATTGTTCTAAGACTGTCACATATTATGAAGAATTGAAATGTATATATTAAATAGACTAACTACAAATACTACTAAAAAATCACTAGCAATCCTTACCATACTCATCATTTAAACCTGGCAAAACAAGTAACGTAACAGGAAGAAATCTCTCATGAAAAGAACTCCTTTGCTAACTAAATTGTTCAGGTTACCCTTTAACCTCTAAATGATCTATTTTCTACCTTGATTTTAAAGTTATATCAATTGGTTTTAAAGGCCGTAGTCTCTTTTAGGTAACTTATTCTGTTCCCATACAATGTGCCAAGTAGAACTTCACCTTGATAAGCTTCTGACCTACTGTAGATCAAATGGGATCTTTCCCTTCAAGTATCTATCTACACTGTCCATATCTACGCACCATTTTCCACAGACTACAGCAAACTGGTTTAATCATCCCTGCAAACCAATTAGCTATAGGTGTCTACCATTTTAGATGTTAAAGAGACTAATGCAGTGGAACTTCTGAAGAGATACGTGCATCTCCTCAGGAACGTGATTGTCAATAATATGAAATTCCCACAAAACATCTTGCGGAATTTTCACTAAATTATGTAAAACTGCTCACCTGTGAGCCTCAAGTTTGAGGCCAGTGACTAGCAGTGAACTGTAGGGTCAGTACTGAGTCCAGTCCTGTTTAACATCTTTGTTAGTGATCTGAATGATGGAGAAGACTGTACCCTCGCCAATTTGCTGACAACACAAAACTAGGACAAGTGGCTGATATGCCAAAAGGTCATCCAGAGGGAACTGGACAGGCTGGAGAAATGGGCTGGCAGGAACCTCACGAAGTTCACCAAGCAGAAGTGCAAAGTCCTGCACAGGAACAACCCCAGGTGCCAGTACATACTGGGAGCCACCCAGCTGGAAAGTAGCTTGGCGGAGAAGGACCTGGGGGTCCTGGTGTGAAAGCAAGCATGGGAACCATGTCAAAAAAATTACAGGTCTGTCATTGGCAGAACACAGAAGAAGGTAAAGTTCTGAGATACAAGGTTGGAAGACGAAGGACACTTAAAATGAGCCCCAGAACATTAGCATACTTCAAGCAGATGGCAAAGACAAGATCAACAGACCTAATTGCTATTGAGACAAGTGTGTGCATGGATTTTTTTTTTTTAAAGTTCTTAAGAGCTGTACTTTATGAATTACAGTAAATGCCTTTAATGGAATTCAGCAATGAGGTTTTTTAATTTAAAAATTCCCTAGATCACTACTGAAAACTAAATTCTCAAGACAACACTCAGAGATGAAGCATTACTTATAAATACGCTAGAGCCATTTATTGTTTTATTTTTCAGTTATCCAAAACTGTCTTAAATACTCTAATTGTTTTCCATAATTGATTCCCTTCCTAAAAAAAAGGGCTTTGGTGTTTCGTCTCAGTACTAAGGCATTGCCTTATTACAGCACTCTCTCATTGCAAAGGAGAATCTCAAAACACTTCAGTTCACTTTCGTGTCAGGACTATACTAAAATTTATGTTTTTAAAAAATTTCAAATGCTCTTAATTGTTAAGTTTCTATTGATTTAAGACAGTGAGCACCACAGCAAGTCACTGAAGCCTTTAGGTCCTCTAGTGTGGGTTACTGAAGAAAGAAATTAGCAGAATAAGGCAAACTGACACTGACATATTTAAAAATATATAAATTAAGAGTTTATTGGATCTCAACATACAGTTTTCCTTGTTAGAGTAAGTCCCTGCTGCCCATGAGCTGGTTAAGGCTGTTTCTTCCCCTCTGAAGTGACATAACCACCATAAGCTTTATAATTTCTGACTATACCAAACACAGAAGATTCATTTCTTCAATACATCATCGGGTTAAACATAAGTAATTCAGTAAGGAAAAACAAATTTTTTTGAGCTGGTAGTGGAAAATTTGGCTTGGCAGCAGAGTAGAGAATATATAATCAGGCCATACCAACAGCACCGATAAATAAGCAAATTCTAGCAGGACTGAACACGAGCCAGCAGTACGCCCTGGCAGAAAAGAAGTCCAACAGTGTCCTTGGCAGCATTAACTGGAGCATGGCCAGCGTACCAAGGGAAGGGATTATCCCCTTCCACTCAGCACTTATTAGACCACACCTGGAATACACCATCCAGTGTTGGGGCTCCCAAAAATAGGGAGACGGTGATAAACTGGAGCGAATTCAGTAGAGAAGCACCAAGATAGTCGGAGCGTAGAGCACCTTCCCCATCAGGAGAGGCTGAGGGATAAGGGCTTGCTCAGCCTGGAGAATGGACTGCTTCAGGACCTGACAGAGCCTCCTACTATCTGTGAGGAGATGATCAAGAAAACAAAGCCAGGCTCCTCAGAGTAATGTGTAATGAGAGAACAATAGACAACAGACATAATCTGAAACATGAGGGTTTCAGTCTGGATAGAAGGAAAAATCTTCTTCACCCTGAGGACAGTCAAGTAGTGGAACAGTTTGCCCAGAGAGGCTGTAGTCTGCACCCTTAGAGGTTTTCAAGACCACAGGATAAAACCCTAAGCAACCTCACAGCTGGCATGGCTTTGTGCAGCAGGTTGGAGACTTGAGACTGCTTGAGCAGGGGACTGAACAAGATGACCCCCAGAAGTCCCTTCCAACCTCAACCATTCTATGATTCCGCAACTTCCTGAGGTCTCTTCCAACCTGAGCTTTCCTATGAATTTATTGAATGAAAACTTGGAAGATTAAGCTAGTTCTAAAAAACCAAGTATTCCATTACTTTTTGTAAGATAATTCAGATTTCTAATGACTATTTTAAGTAGTAACTTAAACTAGAAGTAAAGATAGGTCTGGTTGTTTTAAATTAAGAAGTCATTGAAAACCCACAGAACATTTGTTAGATGTAAGAAGCTTCTAGTGTAGGGTTGGAAAACAATTTGTCAGTGACTAACAAAGCTCACAGTGTAGAAAAACAAAAAAAAGGAATAATTCCTACTTTCATATTTTAACAATGTCAGTGTGAAACACTGCCATATTCCAGATGCTTAAAAATTGGACTGAATTTTGGATAGTCTTCAAAAAATAAAAATAGATTTACATAAAAAAGCAATACCAAAATAAAAAAACCCCAACAAATAAAACTATTCTATAAATAATAAAAAAGGCAGAAAATTAAAGGGAGTGAGAGACAACAGCATTGGTTTCCTGCTTTAATGCAGAATTATACAAGAATAAGAAACTGTCAATACAGTCATCGTATTTTCCCCAAAATATTTTGAAAAAATATCCAGCACTCTCAACTCAAGTTTGACTTGTAAATAAATCTATCAAAAGGAAAGGATACAACCCCAAAATCTAGAGGTGAATGCATTTTTTCAGCTAATCGATAAAATTCTGCCTCCAGTGAAATAAATAATTACATCCCTATGAAAGCCCAGCCAAGGAAGTTGGATGATCTGAGTTGTTCTTCCTATTTCTATCAGCAAATCCCTGTCAGATCTCTGGCAATCCAACAAGCAATCTTGTGGCATAAATTTCTCATACACAAAAACTTTTACCTTAAAACTTTAAGTTTTCTTTCTCAAGTTTTTAGAGTTGAACCACTGGATCTTAAGAGTCTTTTGTGTCTTTGGAAAAATCCATAAAAGTCTAAAGGATTTTTAATGCTCTTTAAGAAAAGATTAAGTCTAACTAGTGCTTTCAGAACTGAAATCTGAAAAATAAAGTTTATTCAACTGTAAGATGTATATTAATGTTTAAGCTGAACCTGGTTAATTAAGGAAAACAATCATCATCTGTTGATGGAAAAACCTACCTCCTATGTTAAGAAACCTTTATTTAAACACTCTTCATACTCTATGAGTTTATTTAACAGAAGGAAAAACAGACCAGCAAGCTTAATTTAATCTTGTGGTTTAATGACTAACTCATAAGAATATGTATTGCATTCATTTTCCAGGAATGTTAATATAGATTGCTTAGAAAAATAAGAGTTGTAACAGTACAGCTCGTCCCTGAACAATGTTTAATGAGTGACTATAGTTACTACCATTAGCAAAAGTCTTTGAGATTTGGGGCTATAACCAGGTTTATTTACAGAAGGGGAAATCCTTCTACCTACATCCATGGGACACTGAGCCTTGTCTATGATTCTGTTACTTCAATTTGCTGCCATAGAAATAACCAGAATTTGAGTTTCTCACTTTTGTTTTGATGTACTATAAAATGCAACTGATACAATGTACACCGTAATTGGTAACTCTGAGTTTTCTCATTGTACAAAAACTGAAGTTCCTGAAAGAAAATTTATGAGCCGTTTTTATTTCTGAAGGGAAAACAGTGATCAGTGTAATAGTTTGGAAATGTTAAGTTATCACAAGCCTTCCCCCCCTCCCCCCCCAAATATGTAATATATCAATGACTAATGCTTCGTGATATAAAAATTAAACGCAGCTAATCAGTGGTATCAACAAATGTAAGATAGAGAACTAGGTTAAAGGCAAAATGACTGCATTTGATCTATGCTTACTGTTTTCTCATGTCCTTTTATTCCAACTTAATCTAAAAGATGACACCTAGACTCAGTCTAACTTGTGCAAAGCCTAGCGGGTATTGTGGTATCAAAAGCTATGAAAAGCAGCGTGCCTTGCCCAACTGCAAAAGGCTGACAGTCACACTTGGAAAAGATTGCCTTCAGCTATAGAGCTATCAGTGCTACTCCCGAAAAGAGGGCAAAAATATCTGTGAGGAATCACCTCTTTTTTATTTTCCCCAGGAATATTTAGCTTTTAGAAAGGAGAAGGGAAGAGTTAGAAAAGAGATACCTCCGAGAGAAGACAGAACCTACCTACTGTGATACTCCCTGTTTTGGTCTGAAGGCTGGTGTTACCTATTAGGAAAAGAAAAGGGGAAAATATTGTTAAAAGAACATTATTTAACTGATTTCTGAAATCATAAAAAAGGCTAAAGTAATGTGATCCTATACAAGGGCATTATAGTTGAATTATTATATCTGATTTGCATATAAAAGCAAAATAGCATAAACCAGTTATATTGCTTGAATATTATTGCTTTACAAACAAAAATCTCAGCACATGTGAGTAACGATGAAGTGATTCCAGACAATAAAAACGCTCTGAGTAAAGCTTAAAGACACAGATTGGATGTGAGGGAGAGAAAAGCAGAGAGGCATTGCGAGGCTAAAGCACAATATTTTCTTATTTTATTTTGGGCCGCTTCCCCCCCGCCCCCCAAATTGCTCTGATGCCTGCAACAGCACTATGGATGATTTAAGTAGTTAAATAGGATGAGTAACATAAACGATTTCTATTTTCTTCTTTTATATACATACATACATGCTCCCCTCCTGCGCAGCACAAGGGGATTTTTTGCTTTATCCTCAAAGGCTCCTTCCTGGACTCACTGAACATTACCTACTCCCTCCAAACTTGTGTGCATGACAACCCCTTGTTAATGCTTTTCATTGACTTCAGTGAGATCTGAGTGCATTAGACAAACCGGAGAACATCAAACAAAAGAGTGTGTAACGCATAAAATGTAGAATGGTCTCCTACTGAACTTGCATTACTCTGAACAGACACTGGTGCTTTAGCCTTAAAATCTCAAAATACATACTCTTCCCCTTTAGCTATAGCATCAAGAGAATCTGGAAGGAGGACAGATGTATCTCATAACAGAAAAGCCATCTATGCTATAACAGTTGGTAGAAACTTCCACAGAAGAAAGCTTCCGCAGAACTGCCTCACCAAAAATGCTTTAAATTAAAAAACTAAACCACAACATGTCATTTTTGCCATTCCCTCATCCTCCCAGGAGGATAACAGACTAAAACATAAGGTTGATCACAGTAATTTAGTCCAATTTAGTAATACAACAATTTTCAGATTTTTTGGAAGAGCCCTTTAAAATTTGCAAAAAAATAAAGCTCTGCTCCCATCTTCTGTAATTACACAGCAGTAAACAGCCATTAGGGTGGAATGCATTCCACTGTATACGACCTGTAGAGTTTTTCTTAATGGTCTGTGGGCTGAAAGCTAGAAAAGCAGCCTATCATCAATAGTCTTTAATTAATCATTTCAAACACATACTGTACAAAATACTTAAGGGTTCTGAAAATCAGAGTCAAAACAAAACCACATTTCAATGGACTTGAAGATATTTGGCTTTGCTGTTTTTAAAAGGCACACTATAATTATCCCACCCTTTTCCCCATTTTATCATGACTCGTACTTATTTCTGTACAACCTACAAAAAAAGCCTAGGGTTTTGTCAGCTAGCAACTCTCATGGGGCTGAAGCTAGATCATACTCTGAGTATAGCCCCTGGGACTTGTGGATTTGTTGGTCTGTTCTTTGTTTTTCTGGGTTTTTTGTTTCCTGTTTTGATAAGCAGGTCCTTGAAAACTATTAAACATTCACAAATCAAACTCCTATTAACCACAACCTTATATGGCAGATACAACTAATGTTGCGTAATGTAAACATATGAGTGTGATAGGCTCACTTCAAACATTTAGCTAGAACAAAAGCTGCTTTTAAAGCAGATAGGAATGTCCTGCTGTGTTGGGACCTGCAGTGTCTACAGACAGTGCACAGAAGTGTACTTTTGGTCACGGCATTTTTCCATGAAGACCAACGCTTGACCAACAATTTTTAAGCTAGCCAAGTATTTTTTGGACGTGTCAAGGGCAAAGAGAGAAAGACCTGACTAGAGGTAATTGCTAGTTTGATTATTACATCCAACTGACTTCAGCATTGTAGTACAATACTATAAAGTCCAAAATATAACAGTTTTAACGCAATATTGATGACAGTGGCTTAGCGTTTCTCTTTTCATTGCTTCTGAAGAAACAGTTACCTTTTCTATCATGTACAAGATTTGCTTCTCCATAAACACTATAAAACTTCAAACTACAGTATTGCAAGTCAGGAGCAGTATAGGCCCAGGGGCTTGGGGGTATAAATAAAGGCATCACTTTACATTGTAGTATTTCCATCCCTTCAATTTGTTTTGAAGGCTTTCAAGGTGGCAGGGTTATTCTGATGCACAGAAAAAGCAAATAAACCACCATGCAGCTTTTTTACCACTATGACTTTGCATTTTAAATTTGCATCAGACTAAAGCAGAGACATGCCTAAAAGGGAATGAAAATAAAATTAATTTCTACAATCCCACTTTATATACAGTGAAACGCAGAAACATAGCTGAAATTTATGGAACATACTTTGGTATATCAGATTCTTTTCAGAAGGGATTATAGAGTGCTAAGCTAATACTGTACAACCTTCGAAAGATTGCAGATTTTCTACTTTGTCTTATCCTGACAGTGACCTGAATAAGGCAGCTATAGGTTCACCTTTTTCTATATATTAATTAGTGTGTAATTATATAAAATAGCTCCAATAACCATGTTTTCGAGTGTGATTCTCTCGCATAATGAAATAGCCACTAGACTATGACAGAAGAAAAAGTCAAAAGCAAATATAAAGTCTTGCCCGTGAGACAAATCAACCCTGTAAAGCAGTAAAAGTTAAGTGCTGACTGTTTGCAAAGAAGCTTTGCAGGCACCTTGATGGACACCATCTTCAGTATGAGCCAGAAAAGAAGGTCAACTGCATACTGAGCTGTATTATTAAGAGTATGGCGAGCAGGTAATGCCCTCTCGTGAGGCTGCATTTGGAATATTGTGTCCAATTTTGGTCTTCCCAGTCAAGAAAGTCACTGGTGTACTGAAGTGAGACTAGAGAAGCGTATTGAGAAGATCAGGGGCCCAGAGCACACTACAGATGCTCTGAGAGCTGGGTTTGTTTTGCTCTGAGAAGGCTGAGAAGGAATCTTGTTGTGGTCTTCAACTACCTAATGGGAGGGTTTAGAGAAAAGAGACAGACTCTTCTCATGGTGATGCAGCAAGAAGGAGGGATAATGGTTACAAGCTGCCATAATGGAAATTATGATTAAAAAAATAAAGTTTTTTTTCCCCACCAGAAGGATAAATCAGGACTGGAACAAGTCACTGAGAAAGGTCATGCAATCTCTCTCATTGAGAATATTCAAAGCTCAGCCAGACAAGGCCATGAGCCAGTTTGCTCTAATTGAGCCCACTTTAAGCACTGGTTTGGACTAGATGTCAAACTCTTCAACCTAAAGTATTTTGTGAATAAAATAAATTAATAATTAATGCAACTCAATCCAAGACTTTGGCACAGCTGCAAAGAGGGGTTTCTTTTTTCTCCTATGTGCGCCTCTGTGGAGAAGTTTCACTACAATGTTATTGCCCCTTGGATAAAGTAGGATATTTCTCAGTTTCAGAGCTGTTGTCCTTTTGGTTTTTAAGTGTCAACTAGAAAGCTCAATGGCATCTGACTTGTGTAACGCCTCTTACAGAAACTGATAAAAATGACTCAAAACCAATTTCTTCAAAATAGTGCATTACTCCTTTGCTGCAAAAGTATGAAGCATGCAAAAGAGCAATTAAAAATACTTATATTCATATTCTCTTACCGTTACCTTTTCTTTTTTTCTTGGCAAGACTGCTTAGATTCAATAGGGACCATTTACCCCCTTCCCTTCACTTGTGGGTCAGTCTATAGAAAAAGCCGTGCGTACTCACTGATATTTCCATACATATCTTAATCCCCCATTCTAAGGGCATCTTAAATATTTTAGTGACTTTGGAACTGAGACATATGCTGGGAACAGTCCATTTCTGGACACTTCAATCTAGTTTTCTTATTGAATATATGAATTACTTAGATTTTACATGAAACCGTGCCGGCAAAATGCAAGCTATTTTGTTATTTTGAGACAGCATTACTCAAATCCCTTGTAGTGTGTAACATGCACCTTTTCAGAGATAGTAATTTTAATATGAAAATGTGTAAGAAAGATGCCTTCAAGTATAGTCTTAAATTCTATTAAGTTTTTAAATTACTAGTACAGTACAAACACAATTATGCACTGCAAGAAAAGAAATCTAGCAGACACTAAAAAGGGAGCTAAACTCAAATTAGAAGTCAAATGTTCAAACTACCATTTGTATTCATCCTGCTAACAGTGATACCGTCATTCCATAAAAAACACAACAGTAATTTTTGTTCTATAACAGAAATACCAGTTTCAATAATGTTAAATACATGGTGCACACAATACATGCTCGCTTTCTTTAAAAATAAAAGGCTCAGACAATCTTTTGTCTGTAGTTTGTTAGTATCATGCTGGTGGAGTTTTTTTGTCTGCTTGTTTTTTATGACAGCAAAGAAAATTTAGCTTCTGATTATATGCTCATGCCTCCATAATCTGAGGCAGTGGACAGCAAGAATATTGAAGACAGTATCACTGTTACGGAATTGCTTAAGGACTCCAATACAGAATCATTACAGTGTTTCTACACAGAGTCAGTTTTAGTCTTTCAGGTCCTAATTCTAATTCCATTCAGGCCCTTCCCAAGCCAAGTTTGCACTCCAGCTGACAGTGTTGGAATTGTACAGCTCGAGTTTCAACTACAAAATGGGTCTCAGGCACGTTTGTAAAGTTTGTGTTGCCCTGACCTCAAAGTTCTCCATTCAAAAGCAATGAAGTCTAGCTCAGTTTTGTGCACAGATGTGATTATTTAATGCCAAGTATAATATCAGGATACTGTCAGCTATAGGGAAATAGTTGGCTTAATTGCCCAAGAAGCAATCTGTTCAAGTGTTTACAAAAAAAACCTACTACTAAAATTGAGCTACCTCATGAGCAAAGACTAGAAGTGATCAATTTTTTTCCTAACATAAACTTAGAATAGGAGTTTATCTTTTCTGTTAGTACGCTTATATATATGCAATATAATAATTTTAAACACTTTAAAAATATTGGCTCTTACTATTAAAACATAATTGAGGAGTATGATGCTTTGCAAAAAATATTTTTCTGAAAAAAATAGAAGTACCAAGCAAATGTTAACGTGCAATTGTTTTTAAAAGAAACAGCTGAAATAATGTTAGGTGTTCCAGATCCATTTAGTAGACAGCTCATGAAAATAACACTGAAGTAACTTAAGAAATATCTGTATAATTTGGATACAATTCTATTTGTTTTCACACCGTTATTCAGTTAAATGATAAGGTATTACTAAGGAATTAAGTCACTAACTACGGCAGTTATTTCTTTTTGTATCAAGAAAACAAAAATAAACTTTTGGATGGGCACAGAGGCATCAACATGCTCACAACTGATCATTCCACAGTACCATTATATGGGTTTGAAGTTAGACAAAAATCCCCAAATAAAACAACTTATCAGATAGAAATACCAGTAACGATACAGTGCATGTGTTAGAAAAATACAATAACAAGAAGAAAAAAAATAATTTAAAATCTTATTTCTGGCTACGCATGCTGAAGTGAACTTTACCTAAAAAGTTTAGAAACCAGTCTAAAGTTTACTCTAAATGCACAAAGGAGTTGCTCCTTTAAGTAAGAACCAACAGTCATTTCTGAAGCAAGATGACAACACAGAATTGCTAAGAAATTGCAGCAATTTGTTTATAAGGTATATAGCTGGAAATCTGGAACTCTGACTGACCTGAGTAATTTTCACTCTTTGTACATCCTCCAGTTTGTTTTACTTAATGTTAAAATCACCACAAACACATTACAGCACGGTCAGAATTCAGTGGGAATTTTGATAAATTAGAAAACCACACCAGATTCCAACCCTGACTGTTGTTTCTATAAAGGACACTCAAGTTAATTAGTTTTAGTTCTAGACAAAGGACAGTAAAGGTTGGATGATTAGAGACTTTTTTCACCCCAGTCAAAGAACATAAACTGTCACCACTATTAGTATAAAGCACACACACAGACCATTTCTGCTAAAAACTCAGCAATACAACTGAGTTCTACCATAGTTCTTAGTAGATGCTGTAAAAGTTACTTCTCCTATGAAGAAAAAAAAAAAGGTGGAAAATACAAGTATACTACTGTTAGTATAATTTCCATTGCTGAATTTTAAAATATTTTGACATCCTTAGTATGTGCGATATATTTATTTCCTATAATACACACTTTTTGCTATTTCATGAGTGTGCTTATACAATTGTTTTTAAAAATAAATACACTATGCTATATGGTAAATTAATTCTCATCAATTTAGTCTCTAACAAATACAGAACTCTTTTGTTCATATACTGTGCACGGTTAATTCAGTGATAGTCTATAGCATTAGTCCATTTGTTGAATACCCTCAAAGCAGCTAAATTTGTGACAGTATTTCCCTAACCATGTGACAGTATTTCCTCCTTACCATGAATACTTCCCAACAGAATATCACCAGCTACTGAAGACAGAGATGATGATTCTGCATAGAGATACTTAGTTTTCAGCAGCCCATCTTCAGTAGATATGTTGATGGATGTCCCCTGCAGCTTCTCTATATTCACACTCTAAGAGAAATAAACATAATAGAAAACTTGTCATCACAGTTGGAAAAGGCAGAGGGAAGTAACACTATTAAGAGGCAAAACAAATGAAAAGCAGTTGTTGGTGCAGAACAAATGGAATCAAGTTCTTAGTTAGATTAAAGAAAAACTTGATTTATTTTTAAAAACCAAACCACTGCATTTTGAAAAGTAAAAAAGGATTAGCTTTAATAACGAAGGCTTAATGTTCATACAGCATTATGACACTTAAAGCACTGGTAATCAGTTTTCTGCCACAACGCACTGAAACATCCACTGTCTTTGTTACATTCAGCTCTTTATGCAGATTTTTAACTGGCTCACTTTGTAGACATAACTTCCGTGAAGGTTTGCAAAAAAGTCACTGCTGCTCTTTTTCTCAGTGTACTTGTTCATATTACCTTGGTAACTCAGGCCTCTATTCTTGGACTTAAGCCTCAAGCTATACAAAACCTTGAAAAACGAGGGATAAGATTGCCATTTCTACTTCTCAATAGAAATGGAGAGAAAGGATAAGATTTGAAAAGTTGCACTATGGATAGTCTCGTCTATCACCTTTTATTCCCTATGTACAAGTAACCAGTCACGTGACCTAACCTACACCTATCTGAACATAACAGATCACATGCTTGTGAAACTACCATAAGAATTTAATTGTATTCTTCCTCAGTTAAACTTGATTTACGATGGAATCATGCAATAGTTCATACTTAACCCCCACTCAATTTGGTTTTATTTTGCTTATGCAGACTAAGTGAATTATACAAAATCTGTATTCGTTACATGAAATGATATATGGCCTTCTAGATCCAACTGTGCCTTATGTCAAATTATCTTTAAATCCACTTTGTGATTTTAGCATTGTCATCTTGAGGAAAAAAGTTAATACAAAAAAAGAAGTCTGCTGACCCTTCCAGTGTTTTATCACATAAAGAATAAGATATGGATGAAGTAAGAGGTATTCTGACAAACAGCAACTAGTGTTGCACAAACTCCATGCTGTATTGTGTCCCAAGAAGTGACCTAAAGAGGCTGGTTTAGTATGGACTATATGACAGCCAAATTATACTATGACCTTACCAATACGTTCACGCTGAGCTTTATGCCATCTTTACAATTTAAGTCATAAGATTACAGAATGGACTATTGTCTTAACACTTCACATGATGCTACAACACAAAGTAGACATGCAAGGATGTAACAAGCTACCTTTAAGAAAATTTGGGCATCAGAGTGCTGTGCTAGAATTAGAGATATGTGATAGTCAGTATCTACAATCTCTGATGGTGATGCTGCTTAGAACTATGATATCTAAGCACCAACAGTAAACAAAACCAGTGATATTGAGGCATAATTTGTCACTATTGACAACAGCTTTTAAATCTTTCAATGCTTCTAACAAAACTCTAACAAGCAGAGACCATAACAAACATAAGTTTACATTGCATCTGTCCTAGGAACGTTTCCAACAGAATACTCCACTACTCCCACAGCCAGAATGGCAAAGTGTAAACCTGCTGTGCACATGCCCAAAGCAACATGGAAAAGAAAAGCCCCTGTCATTTTAGGCTCTATGATCTAAATCTGTTCTGAAGAGAGTTAAATGACTTGCAAAGAACTTTTCCAATTTTAGCAGGGCCATCATTGCTAGCAGCACAATAAAAATAGAGCACGGCACACATTAAGGCGTGGGGGGAAT
>VYZM01002225.1:190244-204754 GCA_013398915.1 Dromas ardeola | reverse complement strand
TACCACTTCCCAGTTTGTGACAGACAAAAATGTTCAAGGGAGAAAGGCATGATGAGGCTTTCCTGTGCCTGAGTGATGTTTATATGACCAAATCGTATCACTTGGTTATCAGCAGCCATTGTAACTTAAAGTAGTGTGGTTCAATCTAAAAGACATTTGACTTTGAACAGGGGCAGGCAAAGTTTGGTTTGTTGTTTTTTTTTTAAGATACTACTTTCCTGTCCTGCTCTCTGCTTTTAGTGCATGCAATGCAAGGATATCTTACTGTAAAGAATGGGGCTTTTAAAAATGTGTGTTAATTGTAATCTCAAAATCCCAAACTCTTGAGAGTCTGAATGTCCCCAACTGAAATCCAATTCAGATCTATTTTAAAGTTAACAGGTTTGACCTTGGGAGAGAATTAGATCGTAGTAATTATTGAATATACATTATTTCTTCTAGGGGATATATAATTTTTGACATTACTGGTAACTCTCTTCTCCTACATTTAGTATCTCCAATCTGGGCATGTTTGGTATCAATGACTTCACTGCAGTAATAAACCCTCCGCAGGCCTGCATCCTAGCTGTGGGCCGAGCAAGACCAGAGCTCAAGATTGTGGAAGATGAAGAAGGGAATGAGAAACTTAAGCAACATCAACTCATGACAGTGACTCTTTCAAGTGATGGTCGGGTGGTAGATGATGGGCTGGCTTCAAAGTTTTTGGAGACCTTGAAAGCCAACATAGAGAATCCAATGCAACTTACCTTGTGTTAAAGTCAGTGAAGATTGCTTTTTTTGACAACATAGATAACTGTTATGTACTTGACGTTTTTCCTGCAATGTATTCCTTATGAAATAAAATTTCTGTAATAAATCTTCCTACATGTAATCCCTAAAAGAACCTTACTCCCGCAAAGTGAATGCTCAGTGCTATTTTCACCTAATCCTTTTGTCCGCATGCGGATCTCCATCCATACAAATTACAGTAGACGCTCTTACTTCAACTGATGATCTATCCTGCTGGATACAATAGAACTTTAAAGTTGAGTAGGGAGCCATAAATATGACAAATAATCCAAGAAACAAAGTCTGAACATGTCCTTTTATGTGCTATGTTGTACAGAAAGTTGCATATTGGTCACATTAAAGTACATGCAATTGCAGAGTGAGTAAGGGGGAAACTAATTCAGAATTGTTGGAACTAAGTGTCATGCTTGATGTGTCGTTCATATGCAATAATTTGTGCCAGAAGGTGGCGGAAAATAAAGATAAAGGTGCACTGGGATTGATCATGTAATAGTCTTATGGTGATGACCTGTAGGTTTGAAATTGGTTCTATTTTTTTCATTATTTTGTACTTTCTTGGCTTTTCTTGTGTGACTTCTCATTTTTCCACTGAGTTTTTGTCCTGGATTACATCAAACCATAACGAATACTTTTTCCTTCCTAAAGTCCACTGAAAATGTTGCGTATTATTGTAATTTCTTTGAAAGCGGTGGAAATAAAGCACATAGTAGCAATGGTTGTGCAATGACCAGTGCCAGCTGTTCAGATGGGTCTGTCTCTTTCTGTCAGAAGTACTCATTGCAACCCCCTTTCAGTACCACTCAGTTTATCCTGGCAGTTTCAGATACGGGTTAATTGGAGTAAGGTTAATCTACTTGTGTGTACTCTTGAGCTGTTTGTTAAATTCAAGCTTAAGCTTATTACTGCTGGTACTGCTGCAAGATTAGTAAATTATTTATTAGATCACTGTACCAATTACTTTAGTGATGAGAGTAAGTTTTTCTGCCTTTTGTGTAGGTAATATTTCAACATAGGTTCTGTACCACTTTCATGTTGTGGAAGGGCTGTTTTTCAGCCTCTTGTTCATGGATGATCTGCCTTAACTGCTCTGATTCATACTATTTTGTTCTTGAAATTAGAGAATTATTATTTTTTCTAAGGCTTTGAAAGAAAATGTCACTTCACTTTGTATAAAGTACTGCAGCACAACTAATAAAATTTAACTAGCCCACTACCTGGTCTTAATATTTTTCTGAATTTTCCAGATCAGCAGAGATTCTCATCTAGTGCATCATGGATCAGAAACAAGTAGCTATTATTTCCTTTACTCTGAAGGTTGCTTATAAGCAGTTAAGCGTTATCATTTAAGAAGTGTCCTAGCACCTAGAATTTCCTGTTCACCAGTACCTGTTTGTAGACTGCTGTTTGTATTTCCTTTTTTTTTTTTTTCCACATAGTGCTTTGGTAAGTAAGATAGAAAAATATGGTTGTTCAGTGTATGTTCTTGGTTTTTTGCTTACAATGATGATGGTTTTTCATTTTCCTTAAAGTTTCCGAGTATTAGCTTAGAATTAAAAGAAGAGTCCAATGAAATGCATAATGAAAGAATAGTCCAATGAAAGATAGTCCAATAAAATTAGAATAATGTTTTGATAACCTTCCTAAGTAACTTATATGTTCTGATCTTTTAGTCTTTGTGTACTAGGTTAAGTTTTAGAAACTTCTGTTTTATGAATGTTTCCTTTTTAAATTCAGGCAAATGACAGAATTTGAGTAGATTTCTCTCTTGGTTTTAAGAGGCACGGCCAAACCCTTTGAGAATGTGTCATTTAAACTGAAGTCGTAGCAATCATTTAAAAAAATATGCCAACTGTATACTTTTCTTGCAGAAGGAGGAGTATATCTAAGGTGAGTATGACACTGATCTCAAGATGCAAGGAAGGTGAGCATTACTGCAGTAGCTTAAAGAACGTTACCACAGTAGATCTTCAGTGTGTCTTCTATCAGTTTCCTTTCTGACTATAGTAATGTAGCATGAAAAATGAAACGTTCTACAGGAAAGTGCATGAAGTGTGCTTTTGTCTTTTGCTGCATTTTGTAAATTATGAAAAATTTTTATGCAAGTTTTTTTCCAATAAAATGTATTAATCAGCCTAATTATCTCTGCACATAGAGCTGTTCACGGAATCATTCTTCAGCACTGATTCATCATTCAGCACTGATGTACTACTCACCGGTGGATTTTCTTGGTATAAGCCTTGATGGTGCTGCTGTTTTTGATCATTTCAGTCAATGAAAGACTTGTTTTAAAGGGAAAACTGAAATACAGAAAGGCCAGCAGAGGGCAGACTGAACAGCCTTGTTTTCTGATAGTCTGGCTCTCTTTTAAGTGTAAATATAGTCACTGAACTATTTTAGTATGTAGATATTCTTGAATTTGAACGATTGCTTGATGGTTTGGTGTTTGGTTTTGAAGTGTTTCAGAAAGCACCTGACATGAATAAAGAAGGAATAGTAAACACTAACTTGCCTTGATTTGTTGGAATTGGGATCACATGGAAACCTTGGTCTGTGTATGGCACTTCCTGCGGAACTGGATCATAGAATCATAGAATATCTCAAGTTGGAAGGGATTCATAAGGATCATCGAGTTCAACTCCCTGCTCCTCACAGGACTACTTAAAACTAAATCCTATAACCAAGAGCTTCGTTCAGATGCTCCTTGAACTCTGACAGGCTTAGTGCTTCCCCGGGGAGCCTGTTCCAATGTCTGACTACCCTCTCACTGAAGAACATTTTCCTAATGTCCAGTCTGAACTTCCCCTTATGCAGCTTCATTCCGTTTCCTCATATCCTATCGCTGGTCATCAGAGAGAGATCAGCAGCTCCCCCTCTGCTGCCCCCCTTGAGGAAGTTGTGGACTGCAGTGAGGTCACCCCTCAGCCTTCTCTTCTTTAACCTGAACAAAGTGACCACAGTTGCTCCTCATAAGTCATACCTTTGAGACCTTTCACTATCTTGTTTGTCCTCCTCTGGACACACTCCAATAGCTTGATGTCCTTCTTATATTGAGGCACCCAAAACTGCACACAGTACTCAAGGTTGAGCTTGCAGCAGTGCAGTGTAGAGTAGAGCAATCACTTCCCTTGACCAGCTAGCTATGCTGAGCTGGATGCACCCCAGGACACGATTGGCCCTTTCAGCTGCCAGGGCACACTGCTGAGTCATATTCAATGATGTTTTATTCCATTTGTCCCTAAAATGTTGAAGGTATAGAGAGAAGATTCTTCTAGGTCTGTGTAGCAATTACATCTGTAATAGATTAAATAGAGAAAAAACTGATCAGTTGAAAGTACCTTTCAGTGTGTTCTTAGTTAAGCGTAAGTTTTAAACTTAGAACTCTTGTAATTTCTTTCTTTGTAATCATGCTTGAGAAAAGCAGGAGGAAGTTCATGGTAGCCCGCTGGAGATTTGTAGAAACATGCTAACCAGTAAATGGTCCAAGAAACACAGAAACTTAGGATTTGCGTGAAGACCCATGTGTTGATAAAACTGAGGTGCAAATCATTTACTGGAGCCTTGACTGGCTACTTTGCATGGTTACTTTACAAAATCTGCCTAATTTGTATCAGTGAAAAGCCATCACTGTTTGCTTGAATTCAGTTTGCACTCCTTCCTTTTGACGTCAGTTTGCTTTGTCTTGTAGGTATCACAGTGGATAATTATTCAGATACAATAACCATATTGTTCTTCCCTCTCTCCGCAATAATTGACTTGGCAAGTTAAAGATTTGTGTCATCATGAGAAATAACTAGCTGGAAAATGTCAGACTTTTCTTCTTGTTCATTACCTGTACTAAGGAAAATGATTCATGCTGTGTCAATGAATTACAGATTAGAGATCAGGAGAAGATTTTCTTTCATACATTAAAAGTTCCTCTCATGTAGCCTAGACCTAGGTAGGAAGAAAGGGCAGCTATGAACGTTTTTATTTGTGCTCACTGTTGTATGACGTATATACTGAATTGTTAGTGCAGCAGATCTGTTTCCTGCAGTTTCATGATTTTTGCACTGTCTATGTAACATTGATTACAACTTGCTGTTCGCTTCACTTTGCAGGGCTATGAGCAATTGAACCTTGTAGGATACTCTCTGTTAACCTAGTCATCAATCAATTCCTGTTTCAGCTGCCTATCTTAAGAAAATATGTTTCATTTTGCAACTTTGGTGCACTTCTAATTTCTTTTCCGCCAAATAAATTATAAGATTAAATATCCATGGAGGCTGTTTGCTTGTGCATATGCTTGTACTTGCTGTGTCATGTCCCAGTCTCCATTAGCAGCATGCACTGAGTTTTCTAGGTTTCAGCAGACAGCATCATGCTGTTTCCTCTTCCTTGCATGAAAAATAGGAGCTATAACGAATCCCTTGGTTGATCAAGAAACTCTTCTTACACTCTTCAGAAGTGTGAAAGTTCTGTCTTATAGTGTAAATTTCAACCAAATATTCTGAGTGCAATACATTGCTTACTCATTTGCTCATTCTGGCAAGGATTCTAGAGCACCTTTACTATTCGCTTCATAGTACATGCAATACACAGATTCAAATGAAGTAACTTTCATGCTTTTTTTTTCCCCCCATGAATATTTAGGGACAAGTTACGTACAGAATTATTTTGAAGTTAATTCAAAAATGAATTGGTTGTGTCTACAGAAATTTATCAGATGTTATATCATCTTGCATTTCCCTGTTGACAGCTATAAGAGAGTTACAGAATTTTCAGGCAGATTAGGAGTCCTTCATCTGTCCATTCTTATTTTGAACCTAATCTAGCTATCATAGGCTTCTGAGAAGGTGATGTCTTAAGCTAATAACAAGGGCTAATGATTCTGAGTGACCCCCAGCCTGGAAGAGAAGAGACATTTGGGGATGTGCTAAATTATCCTAAACAGTGCTCTATATTTGTATGCTGTCTGACAGGGTTCAACCACTCCGAGAGCTGCAGAGGAAGGCCACAAACAGAAGGTCTAGGCCCTCTTACTGACATGAATAATACTAATAAAGGAGAAGAAATGTGATTGTTGGCTCTTTTTCACAAAATTTTGTTAGTAGTTCCATTCCAATGCCTTTAGCTACAATGCAGCTGGTTTCACTGACTTGAAGTCAAAGCAGAGGGTTGCAGTTTTACCACAAGAGAACTGCTGCTGTGTTAATACTTTTGTTTTCAAAGAAGACAGCTTTTCGCTACTGTGTGTTGGCATAATGACTGTGTTAATCATTAGTCTGTGACACCCTTAGCTGTATTCTTTATTTTGGAAGGCAATCCCTACTGGGCAGGATAGAAAAGATGAAAAGTTAAGTCAAAAGAATTTAGTCTTTTTCACCTGTACTTGAACATCCTACTTTGTGTAGCATTATATCGATTTTATTGATTATCAAGGAATGCCTGGGTTTTTTTTAAGCCATAAAGTGTAAGCAAATGATCTCTGTCCATGCAATTGTCTCAAGCAAACTCTGAAGGAAACAATACTTCAAAACTTTAATATTCCATAACAAATTTAAGAAAGGGAATTTTACTTCTTGGACCTTCTTTTAAAGCATGCGTGCATACTTTGCATGTGTGCCTGTGCACATGTGTATCTCTGTATGTGCTGAGATGGACTGGTAAAGAGGGCCATCTGCTATTTCAACCACACTTGTTAAAGCCTTTCAGATTCAGGCTACAGGAAGAACAGACAGGCTTCTGAATTCTGCTGCTGAGACTAACATTTCTGCTTAAATGTATGTCAATGTATGTGTGTCTAGGTACAACATTGAGGGAGGCCTAAGAGAAACCTGCCCTGATTACATTTGAAGAAAGTAATTGCAACATTTCATCTGTTGCTCAAACACCAGTGATGAGACAGTTGAAATGATAGCAAGGAGCAAATACTCTTGGCTAAGAGAAATACCCTGAAGAATCTGTGAAGCAATCCCTTATACATACCTCATGACAGTATTTTGGGGGAACGTGGTGGTGGAAAGGGTTGTCTTGTGTGAGAATAATGTGTCTAGTGCTTGTGGAGAGGTTTTAAACATTTATTTTTGTTAAAAAATAAAAAGTCAATTAACTAACCAAGCAAAGCCCACAACTGTTGCAGAGTATGTTACTAAGTTTGTTGAGAAATCTATGAATCCAGAAAGGGATATTCTAGAGATCATATTGTATTAAGACTGATCTAGATAAAAGCTAAGCCATTATTTTCTGAGCCTTATTTAATTTTTAAGCTGTTTAATGTGGTGATTGTCCGCTTGGGGATGTGTACTATAGCCACCTCAGTAGTGTGTGTATATACCATTTTTATCAAAGTAACTAGTCATGGATGGTAATTAAGCATTTACTTTTAATTTCAGAATTGACTAGATAGGCATCAATGCCACTGGAAATGCCATGTTAAAAAACAAACAAACAAACAACTACTGAATAGCGATATTAGTGGGCAGTGCTTGCTCCACTGAGATAATAGTTTGCCTAACTAGTGACAGAAAGCAAGAGAGATTAGGACAGGAAAACAGTAATTCAGTGGCAAAAGAACTCTGGATTCTTCCATACCTAAAGACTGGGAGGAGGTTTGGTTTTTTTTTTTTTTTTTTTTTTTTTTCAGTTTTCAGATTAATTTAACACAGAAAATTCTAGCTTTGGTTTGTTAAGTGACAGTTCTTTGCCATACCAGCCACAAGTTCTAATTACAAACTCTAGAATCTCCTTTTCTGACTCTGGAAGTTTTAGGGGTTTCTTATGAAGTTGGTTTTTTTTATATTAAAAATAAATGTTTTCATGTGGTTTGCTCTTATTCTTGTGGTTATTTAGAATGCTTGACTAGAGTTTCATATGTGAACAGCAGATTAAACAATTACAGATTGCAAATTTTTTTGCTTAAGGTATGCAATAGCTAGATAAATTTTCTGGAGTAGATCTCCGTGTCACCAATGGTAAGAAATGTAAAGATGGCCTTTTTCTAGGATCTCAGCCAGGTGCGAACAATATTTAATACATCTAATTTTCTTTTACTCTTTTCCATTTAAAATTAGTTTCAATGTACTGAAACAATCAGTGGCCTAGTTTACCAAAAACATTTATAATGCTGATGTTTTCACAGAACTATGGATGTATATCTATAGTTAAAAATGTTTTCATTAGAATTGCTATGAACACTTCAAAGCTGTTCATTTACAGAACTTTTGATTTAGATGTAGATTTATATAAATAATAAAATATGCATAAAGATTATTTTATTACTGACCACCACTTGTTAAAATAAGAGGTCATTTATGTGTCAGTTGTTTAAATCATTTGAAGAATTTCTTATCTGGCAATGCTTAATCAGTTTTTCCAGCAATCACAGAAAGCCCTGGCTCACCTTACCAGGAATTGATAAAAACTTATGTTATCTCTGAAATCCTTATAAAAAAAGACCTTTTTAAGGATCCTGTAAGTTTGAATAGAATAATTTTAAAAATGTTTTTGATTGCCATGAAAGTATATTGGAGTTGAAAGGAAACTTTTTTGAAGTCTGAGAGGACTAAACTTCATCAGAAAGAGTTAAAATCTTTAAGAGTTTCTGACTTTCCTTAGTAACTGTTTTCTTGCTTATATGTAAATAGAATCAAGAGTTGTGGAATGAAAATACTATCAGGACTGTCCACAGAGGTGCTGAGAGACTGAAAAGATTAGGATAGCAGCTCAAACTACCTCTTAAAAATCTGCCTTTGGATTCTAGTAATACTGTGAAATATCAGTGAGGAAGCATATGGCCCTTTGTGTTCATATGTCTCAGGCCTCCTGGCACTGATCTTTCAAGCAATCAAATTGTAAAAAGACAAAGAAAACAACTGACCATACAGCAGAAAGCTGAAGCATCTGTCAATCATTTATCAGCAAGTCCTGGCTACCGGGGAGGACCCAGTTGACTGGAGGTTAGCAAGTATGATGCCCATCTACCAGAAAGGCTGGACGGAAGACCTGGGGAACTACAGGCCTGTCAGTCTGACCTCGGTGCCAGGGAAGCTTGTGGAGCAGATCATTGTGAGTGCCATCACATGGCATGTACAGGACAACCAGGAGATCAGGCCCTGCCAGCTTGGGTTTAGGAAAGGCAGGTCCTACGTGACTAACCTGATCTCCTTCTATGATAAGATGATCCACTTAGTGATGGGGGAAAGGCTGTGGATGTTATTTACCTGGACTTTAGTAAAGCCTTTGACATCATTTCCCACAGCATTCTGCTCCAGAAACTGGCTGTTCATGGCTTGGACAGGTGTACCCTTCTCTGGGTAAAAAACTGGCTGGATGGTCGGGCCCAAAGAGTGGTGGTGAATGGAGTTAAATGCAGTTGGCAACCGGTCACAAGCAATTATTCTCCAGGGCTCAGTACTGAGGCCAGTTCTGTTTAATACCTTTATCAATGACCTGTATGAGGGGACTGAGTGCACCCTCAGTAAGTTTGCAGATGACACCAAGTTAGGTGGGAGTGTTGATCTGCTTGAGAGTACGATGGCTTTACAGAGGGATCTGGACAGGCTGGATCGATGAGCTGAGGCCAATGGTATGAGGTTCAACAAGGCCAAGTGCCGGGTCGTGCACTTGGGTCACAATAACCCCATGCAGCACTGTNGCACTTGGGTCACAATAACCCCATGCAGCACTGTAGGCTTGGGAAGAGTGGCTGGAGAGCTGCCCAGCAGAAAAGGACCTGGGGGTGTTGGTTGACAGGTGGCCGAATATGAGCCAGCAGTGTGCCCAGGTGGCCAAGGTGGCCAATAGCATCCTGGCCTGTATCAGGAATAGTGTGGTGAGTAGGACTAGGGCCCTGTACTGAGCGCTGGTGAGGCTGCACCTTGAATAGTGTGTTCAGTTTTGGGCGCCTCACTACAAGAAAGACATTGAGATTCTGGAGTGTTTCCAAAGAAGGGCAATGAAGCTGGTGATGAGTCTAGAGAAGAAGTCCTGTGAAGAGCATCTGAGGGAACTGGGGTTGTTTAGTCTGGAGAAAAGGAGGCTGAGAGAAGACCTTTCCACTCTCTACAACTACCTGAAAGGAGATTGTAGATAGGTGGGGGTTGGTCTCTTCTCCCAAGTGATAGGACAAGAGGAAAATGGCCTCAAGTTGCGCCAGGGGAGGTTTAGATTGGATATTAGGAAACATTTCTTCACTGAAGGGGTTGTCAAGCACTGGAGCAGGCTGCCCAGGGAAGTGGTTGAGTCACCATCCCTGGAGGTATTTAAAAGGCATGTAGACATGGCGCTTAGGGACATGGTTTAGTGGTGGACTTGGTAGTGTTTGGTTTATGGTTGGACTTGATGATCTTAAGGGTCTTTTCCAACCTAAATGATTCTGTGATTCTATGATCTAGTTTAGCTACTTGGGCACATTATAAAGACTCCGGAGATTAAAAGTGAGAGAAATTTTACCAGAGAATTAGTTTTACATTTTCTTTGTGATGATTTCAACAGTGTCCCTATACACTTAAGATAACAGATTCTCCACCACCATAAATGTGAAGCCTGGGTATTCGTGGTGTGGAGTTATTCTGACTGTGGTAGAGATGTTCTAGAGGCACTTTGTTCTTGTTTGTTAGAAGTAAGTCTCAAAATCTCACCCAGTTTGTGAATCATATGCTTAAAGCAAAAAAAAACGCAGCTCTGCTGCCTCCTTTTTTGTATACATGGATTACCATCCTTTCTCAGTCATTAGCACATCTTCCCACTGGCTTTGAATAATTCCTGCTAGTGCTGCTCCTCCTTGAAGCTGTCTTCTATGCTTACCAGCTGCATATCAGGAACTGGTTGATATTTATCTTCACCGATTCTGCAAAAGGAGAAAAGCTGAGACTTAAAGTAAAAATGTGTGGTGTGACACGCATGTGCATTTGTGAATGATGTATTCATTTGCCTGTCCAGAAAACTGTTCGAATGGTTTCTTTTGAGCTAATTACTGAAAACCTGTGAGACAAGAGGAAGAATTTAATTAAGATTACTTTATTTCCTCCTTTGTAAACTGAACACTACCAGTAATCCAGCAGGATTTTCCACCCCTTCTAAAGAATTCTTTGTCTACCACTAAACTGTTTTAATTCTTCAAGATTCACTAAAGCACTATATTATTATATATATATATAAATATAACATACTGTATTTTACAGTTTAGAGCAGGGTACCTATAACTGTTGCCAAATCACTTTGTTAGAAGCTGTTTACTGAGAGTTATATAAAATACACCATTGTTGAAGGTAGCATGTTTATAATTTGCTTTTCTTGTTTTAATTTTTTTTACCCCCCAAGTTGCATGTTGGGATTGCAGTGGCCCTTTACACACCTGGTTTAAAAAAAAAAAAAAGAAAAAGTTAAAACAATAGGGGACAATAGCTGCTCTTCAGGAGCGACAGCTAGAGAGCAGGTGGGATATCCAGAGGTGTCTAAAATAACAGAGGCTTGCATGTAAACAGCAAACTCTCATCACTGAGTTATATTACTGAGTAAGCATGGAGAGAAACCACTGTTAGGTTTTGAATTGCTGTTTCTTGTTTCCCTAGAGAATGAACTTAATTTTATTTTTTTTATTTGAATGTTTGGGTTTTGACAGGACCTTTTGTACTTTCACTGCAATGTATGATATATAAAGAATGGATTTTTCCTTAGAAATGGAGACATGCTTCTAACCACATCAGTAGCTGTGCATGTCCTGAAGATAAAGATACACATGCTACATGCAACTTCTGCATTCCTGACAGAGAGCTGCCTCATACACAGGTAAGAAATCAGCTTGCAAACTACTCTCACATTGAGAAACAGGACTTGCTGAAGAACCAGCTTGATTTGATTATCTTTCTGATAGATTTCAGATCATTTATAGCAGTGAGCTGAAGTTCAAGACACACTTTAATCTTCGCTTTTGACTAAATCTTCAGCATGAACTATGTTACATATAATTTGGAGATTTGGATCATGAATCAAAGAGGAGGGAAGTTCTGTCTAGTAACTCCTGGCACAAAGTTAAATGTTTACAGATGGCTCTTGTGTTTGAAGTGTAAGTTCTCAGGAAACTCCAAACTGCACAGTGTCTCACCCCAGATTTCCAAGGACTGCCTGCTTACCAGGTGCTTACCAAGTGACTTACTGAGGCATATGAAAGAAAACACAGAAACTTTTTAAAATGAGAAACTGAAAAACCTGTAACTGTTACTAAAACTCAGTAAGGTGTGTGCAGACAAGAAATTAGAAGAGTGCTCTGATTTCATATTCAACAGATCCTGCCAAGAAGACAACTGGATTCCTTTAATGAGCATTTAGAGTAGAAATAAAAATTAAATAGTGCTCCTCAGAATAACTTCATTACATAATAAATTAATATGAAATATAGTTACTTTCTCTGTATGCTTTTTTAATTTTTTTTTTAAATGAAAATCCCCTCAACCTAGACATAAACAAAGAATAAAATCCTACTATAGGGATATGGACTTTTCCTAGAATATATGACTTTACAAAACCTAAGAATAATCTGGTAGGCATCATCTAAATACTTTGCACATACACAATAAAACATTTCTTCAGTGAATAGTAGGCTGACACTACATCAGGAAAACAGTAGGGAAAAAAGCAAGAGATGCCAGTACATGTTGATGCTGATTACAACATACTAGATTTGTTGTCTTAAACCAAGAGCATGACATCATCACACCAATGAGTTTGATCCCAAACACCAAGGCAAATTAATTGCTGTTAAAGGTCTTTCCCTTGATTTTTTCCAGTACTGTTCCAACTGATTATTTGGAATAAAAATTAATAATTAATTGACATGATTGTAATTCATACAAACAGCCATGTAATTAAGTCCATAATTAGGCCTGATTTTTAGAAAAGGTGAGCATGCATTTCCTTTTACGTTCCAAGGAAGATAAATTGTCTGGAGGGGGAGTACATGCCAGCAGGTGAGATAGAATGTTACAGAAGGAGACCATGCTGAAGAGGGTTATGGGGTTTCCAAGAAGGGAACATATGCCAAAGACTAAAGATGGATATCGAAAATGGAGATGCAGCACTGGCTGGCACTGTAGGAAGCAGAGCAGGTCTGGTAAATGGAGAAAGAAGTTAGTTGTCCAGTGACTCACAGACAACCTTGTCTCGCTGTTTCAGGAACTGTTCAGTGAGCTCCAGAACAGTGCACTTACCTTCTATACCGCTTCCGCATCATGGGTTTTTATCCACAGTAAAAGTTAGCATTTGTACAGCTGCCTTCACTCCAGCAATTGTAAGTATATAATGCAACAAGTCTTTGAGATTGCTTAACTGGACTCTATTGAGTGCATATGTGATCAGCAGGACAGAGATGGAGTTATTCAGTGGCTTGTCTGACATAGTTCAAGTATCCAGCAAGGACAATTTGTGCCTGGGATGCCAGCCAGGCACTTTTTCAGTTCATGTTGATGGAAAACAATGCCTCCTTGACTACAATTTACTTAATAAAAATAAAACCATTTCAGTTCCAAACAAAATAGCTCTGATTCTGCACCTCTTTTCTGCTCCATAAAGTGGTGTCACTGTGTGAGTGTTGTAGCCCTCTGTTGTGTCACATTATAGAGCATTATGAGAGGTTACTTTGATATGGCTCAGGGGAAAATGGCAAATAATTAAGTGCAGATACCCAATCTAGACTGAATCGTTTGTTATTTTGCAGTTTTTCTTTTTTGGCTGCTGATATACTTCTGCTCTTTTAGTGCCTTGTGTGTAATGCATTAGGCATTAAGTATTGTATTGGGCAAAAGGTAACTTCCTCGAGGAATCAGTGGAGAACTTCCTGAGATGCCTTGTCCTCTGAACACTGCCATGAACATATAGTATTAATTCCAGATGTGATGGGCCTGTTTCTGTGGGCAAATGAACAGGAAAATATTTCCAAAGCATTTCAATTAAAATCCCAGAAGAATCAGGCCACATTTTTATGCCTCAGACATATTCAAGAGATACAAGCACTTGTCTTTGCCTGTATCACTTGGATGAAATGTTTCAGAAAGATATGAGCAATAAGGGTCTATCTGTCATCTGCTTCAGTGGCCAGTCCAGCCCAAACCACGACACCTTTGTACATGTGTGATGTGGTGAGCTGGTTGCCACTTGGCCATTGACCTGTTGACCGCAACTCTTTGAGTGAGGCCATCCAGCCAATTCCTTATACACTGAGTGGTCCATTCATCAAATCCATCAGTTGCTCTTCCCTTATCCACCAAAGCTGTAACACAGTCATAGAGGGCCACCAAATTTTTCAGGCACAATTTCCCCTTAGTGAAGCCATGTTGGCTATCACCAATCACCTCATTTTCCATGTACGTTAGCATAGGAGGATCTGCTCCATGATTTTACCAGACACAGAGGTGAGACTGACTGGCCTGTGCTTCCCTGGATCTTCCTTTTTTCCCTTTCTAAAAATGGGAGTTAAAGCTGTAACACAGTCATAGAGGGCCACCAAATTTTTCAGGCACAATTTCCCCTTAGTGAAGCCATGTTGGCTATCACCAATCACCTCATTTTCCATGTACGTTAGCATAGGAGGATCTGCTCCATGATTTTACCAGACACAGAGGTGAGACTGACTGGCCTGTGCTTCCCTGGATCTTCCTTTTTTCCCTTTCTAAAAATGGGAGTTACTCCCCTTTTCCAGTCAGTGGGAACTTCACTGGACTGCCACGACTTCTCAAATATGATGGATA